>JAQNCB010000013.1:22964850-22975476 GCA_030068295.1 Euristhmus nudiceps
TTAGGTAACTAGTCTGGCTGGCTAGTTTAAAAAAAAAAAAAAAAAAAAAAAAAAAAAAATTTCGAACCCTGTCATACACTGAGGATGGGGTGCATCTAAAAGGCATACGTGCTGAAAAGCCAGTTTTCAAGCGTAATAGCGCTGATCTAGGCAACGTCATGAAAATATGTGTTGTGTACTACGTACTACACATGTACTGAGTCAGTCGGACAAACACAACTGATCCCTACAACAAGACAGTGTAAAATAGCGAGCTCTGGCCAGTTTTATTGCATTAAATTAACTGAAGATGTTTCTGGAGCAAAATTAAAGTATGATGATCTTGCAGAGAATTCTGTACTAGCGCTCAAGCGATGGCGTGAATGTTGGACCATGCCAACGAAGGGAAACAAAGCAGAATTGGTCAAAAGGTAAAGCCCTGTTCATATAAATTATAATAACAGACATAGTAATAAAAAGTGCTTCTGAAACTCGGCGAAAGTCAATAACAGTGATGTTTAAACGATCTAATACATCTTTGATGTGTGACCCATGTCGTGAGTCTGTTAGACTCGAAGTTTTGTTAGCAAGTTTTGTTGTATATGTAAACATAGTAACTGAACATTTTGTGTGAATTTTAGTTCAATTTCAGTGATATTTCTGATGTTTCTGCGCATTAATAACAGCCCCACTGGCTAGCCTGCTAGCTAGAACGGCTGAACCAACTGCGCTAATATCGTAGCTAACAAGCTAACCGTGTGCACTCATGTTGTTGAGCACTTTCATTCATATATAATATCATGGAAAATTGTGATTGAAATCATTTGACAGTACTATTGTTGTTTTGCCTTATCCTAGTCAAGTTAACAGCTAATACGAGTTTAACGTCCCGTATTTAAAAGAGCAGTCTGCTTTGTCCCGAGCACTGATCATTTGAGATGAGTAAATTATTAGTAGTTTATTGGAGTGTATTATTATTTTCTTTAGAAAACACAAATAAGTGAATGATGCAAGTTAAAGGAGGACCAAATCAAAAGCGAAAAGGTCCCTGAGTGGACATGTTTGATTCTTGCATGTGAGTAAAGTGACTCGGTATCCTGACTCATTGCTACATAAACCAGAAGCACGACGCCGAGTAGCTCCTTCTGTAAGGGTTGTTCGGGGTTTATCGCATTGTCAACATTCATAGCTGGCATCGTGTTTAAAGCGGTTATTTGAGCTTAAATTAAAGCATTCCCTGGACTATTGTTATGGACCGGATACACATGTACATGCACTGCATGGAATGTTTGTCCGACTGGCGCTCAGCCCGCCCCCTATTGGTCACCTGTCAAATCTATATTTCGCACGCACGCTCATGCATTGACCAGCGCTATATCGCCCACTTGATTTCATGCTTCGGGCACACTTTTTTTTTTTTTTTCCTTTTATAGTCCTCTGATCTGCCTGCACATGTACTGATCAGCTGCACTCCTGCACTGCATGCTGAGCCTCCTGGGACAATTTGTAGGGGCACTGTAGTTCTTCCGCCTTGTCAACACTGAGGCACTGGAAGGGTGTGCATAGAAACAGGGATAGGTTGAGAGGAGACTGACATACACTACTTTCAAAATTTTATGAAATATTGGAAGTGTCGTGCATGGACTAAAGCTGGAGACGGACTGAATGCATTTGCTGAAAAACACATTTAATGATGCAAATAAGGCAGACGATCGCAAAACAAACTCATCAAATGATCAAGCAGACAACACAACAGAGATAATCCAGACTCTTGAGTCAGGCAGAGGTTATACACCTAAACACAATATCATAAGTGGGGTAGGAAATAATAGTAAAATAAACAGGGTCATGCACAATAAACCATCAAACCAACTAAGGCTTGGCATGACTGGCACTATGCAATGAGCATAGTACTCTTATAAAGTTCTGGTAATCACTAAAATGAGAAGCATGTGTGCTGTAAACATGTGACAGGAGTGTCCAAAATCATGTGACTTCAAAAGGTGCAAGAATTGCGAAGTGTAGTAAGCCTGCAGAAACAGGCTGAAGATGAGAGTGGAAACAATGTTATGTGAGTCACAGAAATTATTAGGAGAGGTGGTAAAGGTTATGTAGTTTATTATGACTCTTAGACGTAAAGAAAAAACTTCCTTTAAGACAGTGGCCCCAACCTTTTTTGCACCACGGACCGGTTTCATGTAAAACAATACTTTCACGGATCGGTATAGAAACCACTAAAAACAAAGTATGTAAAAATACAACTCACCATTTTTTTATTCATTTTCGCGGGCTTGTGGGGTTATTTTTTGATGTACCGCATCAGGTACACAAGCCACAAAGACACAAGTATTTCCCCCCATTTTCTCCCTTATATGGTGGTATCCAATTCCCACCCATCAGGTATTGCCCTCCCTGTCATACAACCACCACCAACCAGGGAGGGGTGAAAATATGCAGATGTTTCCTCCAAGACATGCGATGCCAGCCACCCACCTCTTTTTGAACTGCGGCACCATGCATACATGGGGGCGGGGTAACACACTTGGCGGTAAAGCGCTATCTGCCCCTTGTATGAATGAGCTCACAGATGCCCATGATTGGCTGACAATCTCTGTGGGTGACAGGGAATTTTGCATATGCCATTCCTCCCTCCCGTGAGAGCTCGGCCAATCATCTCCCATGGACTCCTGCCCATGAAAATGATTTTTCAAAATAAAAGGTCTTTCAGCCTCAGATAATTAATATACCGTATTTTCCACACTATAAGGTGCACCCAAAAGCCTTCAATTTTCTCAAAAGCCGATGGTGTGCCTTATAATAAGGTGCGCCTTATATATGGATCGGTATTGATTAATCATGGCTCCCGTAGTCAGGGTGTTCAGGTGGATGCAAAATTCCTCCAGGCTGGGCTGATTAGAATCCATTTGCGAGACCAAACAGACAGTGATGGGTGAAAACAAAAACATACCTTTATTATGGGTACCCCAAAAAAACACTGACTGATGTCCATACGAACAAAAACGCTGCGCACAGTCTCCCTGGTACAACCCAAGGGTAATCATGAAGAGCTAAGACGTAACTTTACCGACATTCAGCAGGCTGACAGGAATACCAAACTCAACGCAAACAGTCTTTTATCCGTGACAGTATACACACAGTATAGTCCGTGACAGAACTCAAGCACACAAAGTCTTGTTTCCATGACAGTACATGCACGAATCAAGCAGCCGTGTGCTAATTAGCCACAGTTTATACGGCCAGCTTAACACAGCAAAGGTGGGGGTTTGGGCATGCCACTCAGCTTTGTTGACATTCCCTTTAGCACAGCTCCATCTAGTGAATACATAACGCAACCCCAACCACTGTATTCATTGAAGGAGCGCCTTATAATGCGGTGCGCCTTATAGATGAAAACAGTTTTCAAATAGGCCATTCATTGAGAGTGCGCCTTATACCCTGGTGCGCCTTATAGTGCTGAAAATACGATATATATTTTTTATTCAGCCTTTTTGAGGGCCCGGTACCAACTGACCCAAGGACTGGTACCGGTCCGTGGCCTGGTGGTTGGGGACCTCTGCCTTAAGACATTAGGTTTGTCCTCCTATTACAGATCTTATTGTCGAATTATTTTTTTAAAGGTAAGACCCAATCCAAGGAACAAAACCCCATTTGTCTGGGTTTTTTTTTTTTCAAACTAAATATAAACACAGTGTTATGTGATAATTGGCTTATCAGCTTCTGCTCAGCATGACAGTTTATAAACAATGCCATTCCCTCTGCAATAATCTGACTGAGCTCAAAAGAAGTGGTTGAACTGTTTAATAGACAATCAAGTGGAAAGTGACTGGGCAAGGGCAGCATACACCCTGGAAAGCTTGCCAGGCTATCGCGGTGCAGAACCAAGCTGACGGCTATGCAGCCTACTCTTGATAAAAGTTAGCAATGGTTCTTTTACATGCCTCTCACCACAGACAGTGAGAGACATGGCCGGCCTTTGATAACCCAGTTAGCCTCTCTGGTTGAGGACAGCAGTGACAACCCACTGATAGTGGGGCTTTAACCCCAATCTTGGGATCAGTAATTCAGCACCCTACCACCAGTCCACCACTGCCTTATTTTGTATTATCAATATTATAATATTATTTATAATTATTCATATTTTTCTATTTTTTTAATTCAAGAAAACACCAAGCCTTAACCATGCATTTACTTATTATTTATTCCATAAAGAGTCTGTATTGTACATTACATTATAATATAGGAATATTTTTTGTTTATATTGCAGAAGTGTTACTCCGGAATGTTAAGTGATTACATTAACAATGACAATAAAATATTTTTTGATGTTCATAAAAAATGCTCCACAAAGTACAACCAGATAAGTAGGCTGTGTCCAGACAGTGGCTATAGCAAAAGGCTTGTTTTATAATTCATACCAAATGCTAACTAGATGCCTTATTTCATGACAGCACCACGAAAAAAAAAATCAATTTCAGTGCTCTGTGTTGTTTTTTTTTCTTTTCTTTTTTACATGGCTGAACATTTTCTTCTACATCTTAAACACTACAAGATTTGTTCATTGCAACATTCAATTTACTTTCAGCTATTAATGATGGGTTTTATTATACCAAGTCTACCTTGGCTGTCAAAGTTTTACACAGGCCAACATCCTATTACTTTTCATGATTGTGTACAGCTAGTGGCTTCTCTGCAGCAACATAAAAAGGGTTTGTTTGGCTGCACTTAGTGTATTGGCCAACACACAATATAGCGGGAAAGTTCTTGAAAATTAATATCTGAGAAAGAGGGTCAAAGATTCAGGAACCATCAGGAATGGCTTAAACAAACTGCATACTGCAAGATAATCAGTTCAAATGAGATCAGCAGTTTAAACAATTGTACATTATTACAAGTTAATGGGAGTTGTAGCCACTTTGAAAAGGTCTGGAACAAAAGTGTGACATCACTATATTCCAACAGTCCATTGGTCCGACAGTTACAGCCCATTGGTTCATCAGCCCTAACATGAAGTAAGTTTGTGTGAAACAAGAGGATACGAAGGACAGGGATCGATGGAAACATGATTCGCTCTGGCAACCCCTGAGGGGAGAAGTCAAAAAGAAAAGTAGTAGTCGGTCCATCAGCCCTAACCCTAGCCCAACCAAACTGAGTAGGACGCGCAACTGATTTAAGCAAAAGCCCATCTTATATGAGTAGGGCTGTCGGACCATAGAGCCATCCCTAGAAGAAGAGTCAATCTGTGAGACTGCGGAGATTGAACTGGTTTGGAGAGATAGAAACCCCAAATTCACTGTCTACAATCAAGCAAGTTCATTTGGGTGTAACTATCCAAGAAAGAAGCCCCTGCTCCATCAACAGCTTTAAAATCAAATAATACTTTCTCCAACTATAATTCTGTCAATCTGAAACTTGTTGATGGCTACCAAAAACATCCTGCCAGGGAAAAACTTCAAAGAGTCATTGAATGAAATTGGAGGTGTGCTTTATTCCTTTTATATATGTATATACCCATAGATACATGTATACATATACACACATGGAACATTCTTTGTGGAATAAAACTTATTATAAATGAATTACCCCCTACTTGAATCGCCGCCTTATCGTGGTGGAGAGGTTTTCGTGTCCTAATGATCCTATGAGCTATGTTGTCGAGAGCATTATGCCCCTGGTAGGTCCGAGGTGAAGTTCCAGACTAAACGCGGTTCAAAAGACCCCTATGGAAAATAAAGAAGAAAGGACACCCTTACTTGGACATGGGTCACAGGGCTCGAAGGTGAGCGCCTGGTGGTCGGGCTTCTGCCCACGGAGCCCCACCGGGAGACATGGGTCTGCTCTCCAATGGACCCACCACCTGTGGGAGGGGCTATAGGGGTCGGATGTACTGTGAGTTGGGTGGCAGCCGAAGGCATGGGTTCTGTCCGACCGATACTTGGCTACTGACTCTGACTCTTGGGACATGGAATGTCACCTCTCTTGTGGGGAAGGAGCCTGAGCTAGTTCATGAGATTGAGAGATACCGACTAGCTATAGTCAGACTCACCTCGATGCATAGCTTGGGCTCTGGAACCACCCATCTCGAGAGGAGCTGAACCTTATTACAGTCTGCATTTGCTCATGGGAAGAGGCGGTGCGCCGTTGTGTGGGCATCCCTGTTGCCCCCTGGCTTGGTGTTCACATGTTGGGGTTCTTCCCAGGTGATGAAAGAATAGCTTCCCTCTGCCTTCAGGTCAGGGGACGGGTCCTGACTGTTGTTTGTGCTTATGCACCAAATGGTAGTTCAGAGTACCCACCCTTTTTGGAGTCTTTAGGGGCTGTGTTGGAAAACACTCCCCCTAGGGACTCCCTCGTCCTGGGAGACCTTAACGCCCATGTGGCAATGACAGTGTGACCTGGAAGGGTGTGATTGGTAAGTACGGCTTCTCCAATCCGAACCTGAATGTTGTTTCATTGTTGGACTTCTGTGCTCATGACAGTTTGTCCATCACGAACACTATGCATATAAGGGTGTCCAAAAGTATACTTGGCACCAGGACACTCGAGGCCAAGGTTCGATGATCGACTTTGTGGTCATTTCACCGGACTTGTGGCTGCATGTTCTGGACACTCGGGAGAAGAGGGGAGCTAAGCTGTCAACCGATCACCACTTGGTGGTGATCTGGCCCTGATGGCGGGGGATAAGCAGCCTTCCAGACCTGGCAGGCCCATGTGTGTAGTTAGGGTCTTCTGGGAATGTATGATGGAATCTCCTGTCAGAAGGGACCTTTGACTCCCACCTCTGGCAGAGCTACAGCCACAACTTGAAGAAGGCGGGGGATATGGAAACCGAATTGGCCAATTTGTTTCATGCCTCCATTGTTGAGGAGGCAGCGCATAGCTGTGGCCAGAAGGTCATGGGTGCCTGTCATGGTGGTAACCCTCCTGAACCCGGTGGTGGATACCTGGGGTGAGGGAGGCCATCCAGCTGATAAAGGAGGCCTATCAGGTCTTATTGGCCTGTGGGACTCCCCCAGGGCAGCAGACAGGTAATGGCAGGCCAGATGTGTAGCAGCCCAAGCTGTCGCCATTGCAAAATCTCAGGAGTTCGATGAGGGCACAGAAAGCAACTATTGGTTGGCCTCAAAAAGGTTCTGGACCACCAGCCAATGCCTCAGGAGGTGGAAGCAGTTCTCCATAAATACTGTTTACAGTGACAGTGGGGAGCTGATCACCTCGAGAGGGGATGTTGTCGGGATGGGAGGAATACTTCGAGGACCTCCTCAATCCCACCAACTCCTCCTCCATGGAGGAGAAAGACCATGGGGGTTTGGGTGGGAGTCCACCCATCACTGGGGCTGAGGTCGCTGAGGTAGTCAAAAAGCTCCTTGGTGGTCAGTGATCTGCCCTGAATATCTCAGGGCTCTGTATATTGTAGGACTGTCTTGGTTGATATGTCTCTGCAACATCGCGTGGTCATCGGGGGCCGTACCCCTGGATTGTAAAACTGGGGTGGCAGTTCCTCTTTTTAAAAACAGGGGACTGGAGGGTGTGTTCAATTATCGTGGAGCACACTCCTCAGCCTACCCGGGATAGTTTATGCAGGAGAACTGGTGAGGAGGATTGAATCTCAGATTTACAGATTCACGAGGAACAATGTGTTTTTCGTCCTGGCTGTGGCACTCTCGACCAGTTCTATACACTCTACAGGATCCTGGAGGGGGCATGGGAGTTTACCCAATCTGTCCACATGTGTTTTGTGGATTTAGAGAAGTCTTTCATTGATGTCCCTCGGGCTATCTTATGGGGTGTGCTCTGGGAGTACAGTGTACCGGACCCTTTGCTATGGGCCATTCGGTCTCTGTATCACCACAGCTAGAGCTTGGTCTGCATTAGTAACAATAGGTCAACTTCATTTCCGGTGAGGGTTGGAGACCACCAAGGCTGTCCTTTATCACCAATTCTGTTCATAACTTTTAAGGATAGAATTTCTAGGCTCAGCTGCGGTGTTGAGGGGTTCTGGTTTGGTGGCCCTGGGATCTTGTTTTTGCCTTTCGCGGATGATGTTGTCCTTTTGGCTTCATTAATCTGGGAGATCCAGCTCTCATTAGAGCAATTTGCAGCCGAGTGTGAAGCGGGCGGGATGAAAATACGCACCTCCAAGTTTGAGGCCATGGTTCTCAGCCGGAAAAGGGTGGAATGCACCCTCCGGGTATGGAATGAGGTCCTGCCCCAAGTGGAGGAGTTCAAATATCTCGGGGTCTTATTCATGAGTGAGGAAAGGATGGAGTGGGATAACGACAGGCGAATCGCTGCAGTCTCTGCTTTAAAGTGGAGCTTGTACTGGTCTGTCGTGGCAAAGAGGGTGCTGAGATGCAAGGCAAAGCTCTCAATTTACCAGTCTTTCCAAACCTAACCTATGGTCACATGCTTTGGGTAGTGACTGAAAGAACAAGATTGCGCATACAAGCGGCTGAAATGAGCTTCCTTTGCAGGGTGGCAGGGCTCTCCCTTAGAGAAAGGGTGAGAAGCTCAGCCATATTGGATTAGCTCGGAGTAGAACCGCTGCTCTTCCGCATTGAGAGGAGCCAGTTTAGGTGGCTCGGGCATTTGGTTAGAATGCCCCTCGAACAACTCTCTGATGTGGTGTTTCGGGCATGTCCAACCGGGAAGAGACCCCAGGGTCGACCTAGAACATGCTGGAGGAACTATGTCTCTCGGATGGTCTGGGAACGCCTTGGTGAAACATACACGGTGAAGAGCTAGAGGAAGTGGCAGGGGAGAGGGACACCTGGACCTCACAGCTTAGGCTGCTGCCCCTGCGAACCGACCCCGGATCAAGCGGAAGATGATGATGAATTAATTAAAATATTAAAATCACTATTTTAATCAAATGCTTCAGAGACTTTTTGGTATCAGTGATTTTCACCCCTTGATAAGCTTTTACTGTCTTTAAATGAAAAGTGAATAATATTTAAAATTTATGACTTTATGAAAATGATACATTTAAACTGTTATTTATATGGGTAAAGAAAATCACATCTTACAGTCCTCACTGAGCTCTCACAAGAGAATATTCCCTACGAAATCATTCCTTCAAGCACACAAAAGAGCCCACTGCATACTGTACCAAGTGCGATTAGTATGAACCCCAGTGTTACCAGACTTTCTAATTATTTATGATTCTAGACATAAGTAACGTATGTAAAATGAGTTGTATGTTTACGTCTATGAGTTTAAGAATCCAATGTTATATAAAAAATCCATTTCAATAATAATACAAACAATGCCAATAAATCAATACATATTTAGGAATTATAGACAGACATGAATCATAGATTTCACCTCAGATAATTGTTGAGCAGACTAGATGAATTGCTTCTGCTTGTAATTTGTGATCGTACAGGCATTGCTAAATGAATAAGTGATGTGTAGCTTGGGCTGAGTGGAGGGCCAGGCACGATCTGTAGGGAGTGCTCTTATTAACACATTAGAAAAACAAACACAGCATCTGCCCCGGCTCAGCTGGCTCAGTGTAATTGTCTATATTGTGGGTGAGCCACATCTCACTAGGTACATCATTAAAGGTACCGCACAGTGGGAGCTCCCTACACGGACCTCTTTTCCTTCATCCTTCTTTCTCCTTTGTTTCTCCCTGACAGCAAGTTTAGCATATTATCCTTGTCCTTGTGTGGGTTTCCTCTGGGTACTCTGGTTTTCCTCCCACAGTACAAAGACATGCACATTGTCAACTGGCTACTCTAAATTGGCTACTTATGTGAATGTGTGTGTGTGTGTGTGTGTGAATGGTTCCTGGTGAGCTCTTAAGGGGGTATCACTCCTCTCCCCTAAAGCCAGTTGGGTTTTGATCAAGCTTCCTCCATGACCCTGATTAATGAGCGATGAAACGCCTGTTTTGTTGGCTGTCACATCTTCCATTTCTTAAGGAGCTTGTCAGTTTTCTGTAATGTAATTGTTGCATCATGACTTGTTTTATGGACAATGGATTTTTGCTTTGACATTTATGAGTTAGACTCATACCGTGTGTGGAGTCAAGCCAAAGGTTTGCGCTAGTTGCTAGGAGTGTGCATGCCATTCTACTGGCTTTTGATATTGCACAACGCTTGGTCTCATGACCAACCACTCAATGAATCTCTAAGAGTTATACCAATGGAGGCAAAACCAAAATTATTGCATCTTCCACACCATGTTAGTCTGTTTAATATGCGAATTTATTTCTTTGGAATATTTACTACTGGACATGGGACATGTAAGTTGCAAGTCATGGGACATGCACTGGTTTCTTTGCAAGTAAAAAAAAAACGCTGTCCTGATTACCCAGATCATATATATTAATACCAAGTGAAAGGGGTGTCTGTGATCGTAACTGTAATATTGTTGGTACCAGATGGGCTGGTTTGAGTATTTCAGAAACTAATGAACTCCTGGGCTTTTCATAAAAAACAGACTCTAAAATTTATAGAGAATGGTGAGAAATTGTCTCTTTTTTGCCATTTTATTTTGCAATACTATCTTGCTATATGCTATATTAATCCCACAAGGGAAATTATTACCTCTGCATTTAACCCATCCAAATTGAGCACACACACACACACACACACACACACACACACACACACACACACACAC
>JAQNCB010000013.1:23220895-23233448 GCA_030068295.1 Euristhmus nudiceps
ACTAAGGAACTATATATACACAATATAAGTGAGTGAATGATGTAAGTGAACGCATGTTATCAACAGTATATACACATAAGTGACTTAAATGTCAATAAATGTCAACCTGCGACTTAGCACTGAGGGTTCTGGGAAGGGTGAGCCGGCCCCTTAATCAAGATAGATTTTCATTTGCATGGTCGTAAAATTTCTGGTTCAAAGGATTAATTGCAATTCCAGAAGAGACTTCGACACATACTGTACGAGGATCGGTGAGAAATTTTCACTGTGACGGTTGTTTGGGCTTCTGCATTAACTGAGTCTGTATTATGAATCACACTTAATTGCTATCTAAATGTCCTTATATGTAATTGTCACCTTTCAGAGTTTTTCAAACTGAATCGTATGAAAAACATGAAGACAAAATGACCCCGCCGATTCAAACCTCCTCCACTTCACCTGAGACTTTTGCTCCCCGTAAAGATATTATAAAGTCGGAACCACAACCAAACAGTGAGGGAAATAAATCAGTGGACGACTCACAAGGGACTGATACTGAACTTAATCCAGAGGTTTTATACACAGCGACTGCAGATGTTGCCATATGTGCTGAAGAGCTAAATAAAATGAAAACGGTTGAGGAGCAAATTGGTGAAAACATACAAGGGCCTGCCAGTATCACTGAAGAGAATGAGGCAGCAGAAAAAGAGCTTCATCTTGTAACCCTGTCATCATATCATGGTCTGGCAGATGTAGACGTGTGCTCTGAAGAACTGCAGCCTACTTTACGAAAAGAGGAGCACACTGAGGGCAGCTCGCAGACTGGGACTGATGTAGGTTTTATTCCACCCTCAGAAAGCCCAGACCTTGTGCTATTCGAGCGAGATGTCCTAGATACCTGTGATGAATTCACTCCGTCTGATGCTGAGACTTCAGATAACGCTCAGCAGGATGTTCATAAAGAAATAAGTTGTATTTTTGATAATGAAAGAGCAGTTGCTCCACCTCTTAAAGAGGATGAAAAAGGAGACACTGGTTATCTTTCAAAAGATGCCAGAGAAATGACTAACACTTGGTTTGATGATGAAGGGTCAGGACTTCATAATATTAAGAGTCTGCATCCAAATGAAGAGGCAGAAAGTATCAGTGTGTCAGAAGAGATAAAAACGTTTGATGAAACAAGTACAAATGAAATACCTCTGGGGGTTGAAAACCAGCAAGCAAATGACATTTTGACAGGTGAAGCTATGAGTGAATCATCGTTCATTCTGGAAAAAGCCAGTCTAGCCGTCAGGAACAGCGGAAACAAACCAGGAATAGAGGATCTGGCAAAATCTGAATTTCAGGTGGAAAAAAATGACGATGGAAGTGTCACCGCTGCCACTGATGACAGATATTCTCAGACTCGTATGCAGAAAGATGAGACAAATGATGGTAAACAGAATGAGGTTCCAAATATATGGGATATAAAATTCCAGGTGGACAGTAACCATAATCATACTGACGTCTCAGCTGAGGACATGGACGAAGATGGAAACATTATGACATCTCAGCAGGATGTAGATGAACCTAACGGTACAGATGAAATTGAGAAAGAAAATAATGATGTGAATGCACCTGAGACACAGGAAGACACTACTGTGCATTACAGTTCACTGAATGAATTGAAAGAAGCAAATCCTATATCTGAGAAAACTGGGCAGGACATGGAGGACACCGATAAACAATGTGCCACGGATTCACAAAAACACACTGAGAAACCTGGAACAGCTGCAGAATATAAAGAGACTGAACATCATGAGGATACGGTCGCTGAACTTGAAAGTGAGAATAAGGAGGTGGAACACGAGGTAAGATGTAGAATTAGTGTTTTATCTGAATTTGGAACTTTTTTTTTTGGTAAACAGAGAGTCCAGGATAAGCAGCGACCTTATCCTGAATTTAGGCTGTTCCAATTTTCTCGTCCTGAGATGATATTTAAAAATAAAAACCTCAAGGACATGTCTGATCAACAGCAAGGTGCCTCTGTTCCGGTCTCGAGAGATAGGTGATTGAAGATGCCCCTGAAATAGTTCACTTTCTGGGTAACAGACTGCTTCACTCAGACACACAGGTCCAGTCACTCAGTACTACTATTCATGAGGAAGGATCTCCTGCCAGTGTTTTCAGAAAGTGCTAAAAAATCTAGGGTAAATTTCTATGCAGTTTTTGCTATAGGAAGTTTGATAAAGAATTGATCGATGTTGTTGCCATGGAAACATGATAGTCTTTCTACTCTACTCCAACTCAATATATACATACTATATACTAAACATACACATTCAAATCAGATGAACCATTGTGTGAAGTTCTACAGGGATAATTAGATCTGTACAGGGTGTTCCTTTTCTCTTTGTCTCATACTGTACTTTATTTAACATAGGTCATCTAATCTAGATATCATCCAGCTTGTTACTCACTTAGAGTTCAATCAAGGCTCAACTCGCACTTTGGTTTTCAGCAGAAGTTTAATTGGTGGACAACTTGCTTGTACCAATCATGCCATCAGAACTGTGAATAAGCATAAACTTAAATTAGCTTACAAACAAAAAAACACATTTTTGGCCGCCTATAATCCAAGGGTCATCTAAGGTAATCTTCTTAATCAAGGTGACGTAGTTGCAGCGATGTCTATCAGGCATCCCTCGCCTCATGCTACTGTGTGCCACGCCCACTTGTCTCCCCAAGCAACACAAAAAATGGGTTCCCCTCTGTGATTTTTTTGACCGATTAAAAATAATTTATTTAAAATAAATTAATTTACCAAAAAATTATTATTATATGTATTTATCCATTTTTAACACAATATCAAGAACATGAATTAAATATATCAGAGTTCTCTCTCTGTCCGCAGCTACACTCCCACCAAATCACTTGTGATTTCTCTTATGAACTTATCAACTAATGCAGGGGTATATTCTGCTTCTAACAATGTGACAGTCTTGTGGAAAAGTCTGTCCAGGTGTACTTGTTTTCCGAGTGTTAGGAATCCCGGATGGGAACATGGAGTGTGTCCAAATGCAGGGCTTAGCAACGACGTTAGATGTAAACAAGAAGTCTTTATTGAGGGTGAGTCTTTGTTGAGGGTGCACAGGCACAACAGACTGATGAGACGAGGTTTATAAAAAAAAAAGAACAAACAATAATCCTTGGCTTGATACAACGAGAAAAACTCAGAAAAACAAGACGTGGTATGAACAGAACACAGACTTGACTTGAGCATACACGGGCTAAAATCAGACTTACACAGGGCTATGAACCAGCCAGGAACATGGGATGAAAGCATGATTATATTGTTATGAATTGGGGAAAAAATCACTATAAAGAAGATTAGCAAAGAAAACTAAAACAAATGTATTCCTCAACAAAAAAGTTCTTCAAAACAAAATCCACTATTTAATTCCTAATAACACTATAATGCCACTATTTAACTGTTGCCAAAACAAAAACTCTGCTCTGCTCTCTACTGCTGTCTGCCCTACTGTGCTTTAAATCACAGCATTCATATAGACTAGCAATCTTCTGGAAAGATCCACAGGGTTCCAGAGAAACCCCGCCCCTCCAGACAAGATGGCACCAGAAGTTTCTAGAAAACTCTAGTCTTTTCCTAATGATTTCACATCAGAGCATGTTTTACAGAAACACCACCAGAGGGTGCCAAATGAACAAAACAAATATAGCAGACCAGCAAGGCAGCAAAACAGCATGTAACAAATCTTCATTTACAAATGAAATACAATGCTGGACAAAAAACTCATATATAACAATATGCCAGATAGATTACAGCTAAAACGCGCTTCAGCTGTGAACTGAGGGTACGTCAGTGAGCATGCACCACATCAGGAGCGCCAGAGTAGTAACAGCGCCCCCAAGTGGCGGAATTGCACAGCATCGTGACAGTAACCCCGCCCTCAAAGACCGCCGGGCGGTCTTACCGACTGAAAAAACAGATACAAGATGCAGAAACATGGAAAATAAATAACATCAAAGAACACAACAAAAAACATGACTACAGAAAAAATGACCAAAAAGGGTCCAAAATCCAAAAACAAAATACTAAAACAACCATAATACAAACTGAAAACCCTCAATCTCAAGACAAATAGTCCGATAAACTATGTACATATATGTCACAAAACATAAACAAACTTATAGCTGACAAGGCTATGAAGCCCAATTAAAGGCACCTACTAATAATAAAAATACAAAACTACATGATAAGCATAACTATTCCAATATAACCAGTGACCAAAGAAACAAAACTAACCAATATATATATATGTGTATATGAATACTGATTACAGCTAAAACGTGCTTCAGCTGTGAGCTGAGGGTACGTCAGTGAGTATGCACCACATCAGGAGCGCCAGAGTAGTAACAGCGCCCCCAAGTGGTAGAATTGCACAGCATCATGACACTAAGTCTCTTTCCGTCGTCATCTAATGTAGAGTCACTGATTAGCGGCTGCACTTTGTGTACACATCTATCTTCACTCGGATACACTGCGGTGACTTTAACAAGTTTCCAATCGTTTCTGGATGCTGTGTAATTTTCTATGATCACTATGTCATTGGCTTTCACATTTCTCCTTGTTTTCTGCCATTTTTGTCTTTGCTGTAGGCTTAACAAGTATTCTTTTTTCCATCTGTGCCAGAACCCATTGGCTAAGTATTGCACTCTATCTCTTGCGAAGGTACAGGTCTTCCTTTCCAAGGTCTCCTGGTGGTGTTAGTATTACTGACGATTTCATGGTCAAGAGAAGATTGGGCACAAGTGGCTGACATCCGGTAGGATCCTTGAGTAGGTAAATGGTGATGGGTCTTGTGATAGCTTTGACGAGTCTTCACCAGCTGGAGAATTTCAGAAAATGTTCTGCCAGAGAATCCATCTCTGTTATCATGTGGTATACGACAGCTTTGCATACTTATGGGTCCTCTGCATCAAGTTCAAAAGCTGAGACATCCAAAGCACAGTCCCTTTGATTGTACAAACTGCACTCTTTCAGTTATCGCCGTTTCCATGAACTTTAACTTGTCTGAATGTTGTGATTTGCTTTCTCACAGAATACACATTTCTTTGTATCTGTTTTCTCTTCTGCGCTGCTTGCAAATGTTCTGGCTATGACACGAGTCTTTGGAGTCTTTGGAGTGCATATAGCGAAGTTACTGAGTTGCACGCCATCTTGGCTTCTCTTGCAACAAAGTCAACAAAGCTGCTGAATGTTGGAAATGAAACACACTCCTCTTCAATCTCAATTACTTTTCTATGCCATCTTGCTGTAAGCCAATCAGGAAGCTTACTGAGCATTCTCTGATTCTCGCAACAGTTGTTTAGGACGTCGAAACTATTTATCTGGAACATTGCTGCTTTACAGCCTCTGAGAAAGTCTGAGAACTCTCTTAGTTTAGCACTATCTTTTGTTCCAATCTTCAGCCACAATGAAAGCTTGTCTCTGAAGGGTTTGACGATAACTAATGAACTTCCATATCTTTCCTCGAGAGTGTCCCAAGCTGCATGGTGTGCTCTGTCTGTTCCCAAGAGGAAGTAACTCTCAACAGCCTTTCTTGCCGGACCACCAACATGCTTACAAAGATAATAATAATAATAATAATTCATTTTATTTAGAAGCGCCTTTTAAAACACCCAAGATCACTGTACAGTAAAACACAAATATTAAAAACAAAATCACCAAAATAAAACATAGGATAATATTGGAAAGGTGTGTGTGTGACTAAATAGTGTAGGATTGTCTGAACAGGTGAGTTTTGAGTCTGGATTTGAAGAGTGGCAGAGAATCTATGGTTCGGAGGTCAGGAGAGAGAGAGTTCCAGAGCTGAGGAGGAGAGCGACTGAATGCTCTTTTCCCCATGGTGATGAGACGAACGGGGGGAACAGAGAGCTGGAGAGTGGAAGAGGAGCACAATGAGTGAGCAGGAGTGGTGATGTGAAGGGGGTCAGATAGTTGTGGAGATGTTGTAACACAGGGGTGGTGTGGTGAATGGTGGGGATCCGTGTGATGATGCGTGCTGCAGAGTTTTGGAGAATCTGCAGTTTGTGGAGGGATTTATTGGGGAGACCAAAGAGAAGTGAATTGCAGTAATCAATCCGGGAAGTGACGAGATTATGGACAAGGATGGCAGTGGTGTGAGGGGTGAGAGAGGGGCGCAGAGGAGAGATGTTGCATAGGTGAAAATATGCAGAACGAGTGATGTTATTAATGTGAGAGTGAAAAGACAGTGTACTATCGAGGATGACGCCCAGACTCTTAACCTGAGGGGAAGGAAGGACAGTTGAGTTGTTGATGTCAATGGAAAAACTATTGGATTTTAGGAGACTGGAAGAGGTGCCTACCAGGAGGACTTCAGTTTTAGATCTGTTAAGTTTGAGAAAGTTAGAAGAGAACCAAGAATGAATTTCTTATAGACAGAGGCTAAGAGAGGTAGGTGGAAGTGAAGAGGATGGTTTGGTGGAGAGATAGAGCAGGGTGTCATCCACGTAGCAATGAAAATGGATATTGTACTTGCGGAAAACGTAACCAAGTGAAAGAATGTAGATGATGAATAGGAGGCCTCCTTTTTGCTGCAACTCCACAGCTTCAGGGGCACGGTGGTCTTGGTCGGCCATGTCACTATCCGTCTTGTGTATGTTCTTTGTTTCTATGTTATTTAACAATAACTTAAATGTCTTCAGGTTAGCAGCATCTGGCTTTAACTTAACTTTAATATCACTTTCAATATATTTATAAGCTTAAATTGTTCCTCTCTTTAAGGATGAACTTAAATGTGTATTACAAACACCTTAATCCAAAATAATAATTCTTCTTTCACTTGTTACCAAATGGAAAATGACTCAATATTAAACAAAATTGCAAGACTTTCCCTTTTAATACCATGATGTACCCTTTAAAATAATCAAAACACTTGTAATTAACTTAAAACTAGCTTAGTAACAGTCACTTTGTATCAAATAAATAATTTCTTAAACTTAAACTTAAAGTTGTACCCCCAACTCTGCGGGAAAAGCGAAAAATTATATTTCCTAAAGCATCATTTTAAAGTGAAATAATCGCGTTATTACTTCAAATCGGTTACTTAGACTCTGTCACCAACTCGTGTTCACATCCTTCCAGGAACACTCTAAGCGATTTTCGGGGAAGGTAGGTAAAGGGTTATAAAAGCTCGCAACGTCAGTCCACTTTTTCACATTTAACTTGTTTTTCACGTGTCACTTGGTAGTAGTTGAACCATGTTGCACTCTTGGACATTGGTTGCCACTGGTTTGGGCAGTCTGTACATGCAGCCAGCCTTTCCTTTGACGCTTGAGAGCGACATTTGACGCTTGAGAGCACGAAGAAGGCTGAGTTCTGACTGTTACTCCCTTAGAGTTTAATCAAGGCGTAACTAGCTCTTTGGTTTTCGAAAGACATTTAATTGGTGGACAACTTGCTTGTACCAATCATGGAGTCAGAACTGAGAATAAACAAACTTAAATTAGCTTACACAGAAAAAAAACAAATTTCACATGTTTCAAAACAAAGTACCTCATTGGCCGCAGGAGAAAGTTCTTCTTAAACAAGTTGAGGTAGTTGAAGCGACGTCTATCAGGCATCTCTAACCTCGTGCTACTGGCTGCTGCGTGCCACGCCCACTTGTCCCCTGAGCAACACAAAAAAATAGGTTCCCTCTGTCTCCCTCTGTGATTTTAACCAATTAAATTAAATAAATTAATTTATATGTATTTATCGTTTTTTAACCAAATATCGAAAACATGAATTAAATGTATTCGAGTCCTCTGTCCGCAACTACACAGCTTCTTTTACATTTCATTTCAGGCACTGTATTATTTATGGTTATTGTTATCTTGCCAAGTGCCATTGATATAAAACACATCAAATCTGGAAAAAAAAATGGATGAAACCCAATATTTAACAAATAGCAGCATTTATTTATTTTATTTGCCCACCACAAGTCAATCTGATTAGAAAATAGTGCTGGGGGAAATGTGTAATACTTCACTGTGTAAGGGATGGATGAATTTGGTGCTTCGTCTTGGCAGAATGTGAACAGGTCAGAGGAGAAATATCTTTTAAGGTTCTAGACATACAGGTCAGGCTTTCAGCATTTTTAGCACACAGTAGGAGCTTTTTTTAAATGTGAAGCACTGCATGGTTCTGGCAGAAGCAATGCAGGAAGATAAGCAATTTCATAATGCCTCTCGGCAATGGACAGCAAGCCGAGAATGTTGTCTGGGAATTAAGTTTGTTTGTGTAGGCTTTGTTAATGGATGAAGCAAGACTGATGCTGACACAAGACCTATGGCAGCGTTTTCCCATCCTATTTTGAAGCAGTAAAAGTTGTTTCCAATGCCTCCTTAAAGGAATACTTCCAAGAATCATCATGGTATGACCTGATTTTCATCGCTGGTCCCAACATCCAACCTACAACTGTATGGAACAGCTGAAAGTAATGAGTTCTGTACAGTTGAGTGTGCCATAAAAATTATTGTACTGTAACATGGGAAGATTATACACTGTATGGAATTGTATAGACCAAAGGTGGAAGGGTTTTACTGAGGGTGCAAAGAGAGTTTTGGGAGCAGCCATAGCCTAATAATTAGAGAAGCGGCTTTGGGCTTTGATTCCCAAACCAGCAGGAAAGAATGTGTGGTGGTGGTGGGGGAGTGAGCTGTGAGCTTCACTTCCTCTAAATTCAAGGCTGAAGTGCCCTTGAGTAGGGTACCTATCCCCTAACTGCTCTCCGGGCACTCCAATGTGTACGGCAGCCCACTGCTCCAAGTGTGTGTGGTTTTTTTTGTTTGTTTTTTTTTGTGTGAGTGTGTGTGAGTGTGTGTGTGTGTGTGTGTGTGTGTGTGTGTGTGTGTGTGCGCGTGTGTGCATGTGTGTACGCGCACCCTCACTTTGGATGGGTAAAATGCGAAGGCAATAATTTCCCTTGTGGGATTAATAGTCTAGCAAAATCAAAAATATTTTTAAAAATGTACACCAGTAGGATCTGACAAACACACCATATGGAAAAGCGCGATGCATCTTGTGCTGCTGACATTGATCTCCATTTGGAGCAATATATCTCAGTCCTCTTCACTATGCATATAAAATACAGTGGTGATTATAATGAAAATTCCAAATTGGTTTTAGAATGTACAATATATACGTGTCTATGTAGGTGGACTATACAAATACTACTCAGACTTAATAGTTTTATTTTCGAGTTATTTATAGATATTTAATTTGATCCCTCCCATCTAATATTGAAATAAACTGTCAGAGCAACCTAATGATAAGATGATTCTTTAGCTACATTTTGCATGAATATAGCAGAGATTTATCTTCAGACTGTAAATATTTGCTGCTCTCAGTACCGTATTTCCCACACTATAAAGCACACCAGAGTATAAGGCGCACCTTCAGTGAGTGCCCTATTTGAAAACTATTTTCATATATAGGGAGCACCGCATTATAAGGTGCACAGAATAAACACTACAGTAGTGGCTGTGGTTGCGTTATGCATCCACTAGATGGAGCTGCACTAAAAGGAATGTCAACAAAGCTGAGCAGCGTGCCCTACCCCCCCACCTTTGTTGTGTTAAGCTGGCTGTATAAGCTGTGGGTAATTAGCACGCGGCTGCTTGATTCATGCATGAACTGTCATGGAAAGAAGACTTTGTGTGCTTGAGTTCTATCACGGACTATACTGTGTGTATACTGTCACGGATAAAATACTGTTTTGGTATTCCTATCAGCCTGATGAATGTCGGTAAAGTTACGTCTTAGGTCCCTAGGTCTTCATGATTACCCTGTCTGGTTGTGCCACGGAGACTGTGTGCAGCGTTTTTGTACGTCTGGACTTCAGTCAGTGTTTTTTTTTTTGGAATACCCTCAATAAAGGTATGTTTTTGTTTTAACCCATCACTGTCTGGATCACTGGAATTTTGCATCCACCTTGACACCCTGACTACTGTAGCTATGATTAATCAATATTGACCCATACATAAGGCGCACTGGATTATAAGGCGCACCGTTGACTTTTGAGAAAATTGAAGGCTTTTAGGTGTGCCTTATAGTGCAGAAAATACGGTAACTACATTTCTGCACCCAGGATAATTTCTTACATTTTTAATTATTAAAATTGTTAAGAATTATTATGCATTAAACAAATATCTTACAAATGTAATTTTAGTGAATGCTTCACTTTCATTCATGTGAAAGACTGAAAAAGCTCTTAATTTTTGAACACACTGCAGGCAGCTAGCTTATATTACTATCTCCCCAGTATCCATCCCAGACCTGAATACTCCACAGCGGGGTTGTGCAATGAGTGCCAAAAGTAAATAAATAAACACTCCAGGGGTGTTATGTAGATTATTGCTTTTTATCAGTGACACTCTATCCTTTTTATTCATCAACTCATTTTATTTCCAGGGGTCGAAACCATGTAAGACTGTCCATTCCACCCAACTGGTATGGCCCGTACCCTTCACCTCACAGTTGATTGACCCACAAGATCGCTCCACTTTCCCAGTATGACACTGAGCCTGGTCAGATTATGTAGGTGGACCGGAGTCTACATGCTTATCTCTTTAGACCTCCCCCAAGACTGGCAGCAGGGCTGGGTCCCAATAACCATCGACCAGACGTTCATGACTTAAACCAACCAGTGCGGTCCGCTACTGCGTGTCATATTCGTAGCTGTGTTCGCTCATCTAACCAAAACGATGGAATATCCTGTACCATTTCCACCACTGGGCGGCATAGGGGTTAAAATGTCCGCCTCACAGAAGAAGGTCCTTGGTTCCAGTCCCAGGCTTGGCAAGGGCATTTTTGTGTGGCGTTTGCTTGTTCTCCTTGTCCTTGCATGGGTTTCCTTTGGGTAATTGGGTTTCTTCCCTCATTCCTCCCAAAGACATGCAAATTAGGCTCATTACCTGTTCCAAATTGACCCTAAGTTAAAGAGAAATGAAAATGAAAAAATAAACAAACGAAAAAGAAACGAAAAAAGACAAAAAAGAAAAAGAAAAGTAGACATAAAAATGAATAATAACCCCTTTTTATATGGCGTGCCCAAGTCGACACCGTCCAAATTGCACAAACTCGTCGTGCCATTGCGGGAAGCGCGTAAACTATGCGCAAACTTTGTGTGAACAAGTCGTGAACAGTGCGGGAGCCTCCCAGTTCGTGCCCCAAAATGGCACGACTTTACCACGATAAAATCATGGCCAAAAGTCGTGCAAGTGTCAGTCTTGCATAAGTGTGAGGGTAAGTGTGAATGGTGTGTGTGTGTGTGTGTGTGTGTGTGTGTGTGTGTGTGTTGGACCTACGATGGCAAGCTATCCAGGGTGCACCCTGCCTTTACCCAGAGGATGGCCAAGATAGGCTCCAGCTCTCCCATAATTTGACTTGCTCAGCAATTAGGTGTGTGGATGGATGTCCCGACTGCATGTGTAACCAGTTTTGCAAGGTAGTAATAAAGAACCCTTCTTTGCAGTGGAAATGGATCCACTAATCTTTCACTCTACAGTTTTTGATTTTTAATTTTTTGCACGCGTGTGTCCTGCTGCTTGTCCCCATAGTATTTGTAACAAACCGAGTGCAAGACATGGTGTGCACCTGCTAGTATAGGTGTGTTTTACGAGTTCCATAATGCACCTTTATTTAAAGAACAGTGAAATGCTATGCCACCGACTTCAGACCAGGGTTTGGCTGTAGTTGCTCTCTGCTGTCTCAAGATGCTGCAAAAATGTCCCTGATTCTGACCTCATTTTAAGACCAACAATCTCATGCTTGAATGGATCCAGGGCTGTTCAAATGTTATCAAACCACTCACTCCCTCACTCATTATACGAACAGCTTATTCCAACTAGAGTTACCTATCTCAGTCAACACTGGATGAGGCAGGGTACACCCTGAACAACTTTCCCCACCATGGCAGGGCCTGCACACACACACACACACACACACACAATTATACACAATCACATCCACACCTAGGGGTAAACTGGAACAGCCAATTAGCCTAATTTGCATGTCCTTCAGAATCAGAATGTGGGAGGAAACCAGAGTGCCTGGAGAAACCCACGCAAGCACAGAGAAAACATGCAAATTCCACACTGAAACACCCAAGCCTGGGACTCGAACCCAGGACCTTCTTGCTGTTAGGCAGATGTACAAGCCACTACACCATTGTGCTGCCTCGAATTATATTGAGATGAGTTTAAACAATTCGGGAGCTGAATGGGAAAAAGACAGCGTCATACAGTAGAACCTGTCACGTTATCTGATGGGTGACCCTCCTGGGAACATTAAGGTTTATGAAAGAAGATAAGGGTGGCATGGAGGCACAGTAGCATGTTCGCCTCATAGCATTATTTGTTTGTTTTGTAAGAAAAGGCTCATGTCCCCCTGAAAAACACCATGTGAGTTCAATCAGAGTGATAATAGGAGGGACAAATCTCTCTCTCTCCTCCCTCTCTCTCCCTCTCTCTCTCTCTCTCTCTCTCTCTCTCTCTCCTCCCGCCCGCC
>JAQNCB010000013.1:23370168-23381616 GCA_030068295.1 Euristhmus nudiceps
ATATATAATCTTCTGTGTCATTTTTACCAAGGGTTGAACTCACTGAGATCAGACACTTTGGCGAGTTGATTTTCTGATTGGCGACTAACTTTGTTAGGGAACTAGTCCGGCTGGCTGGTTAAAAAAAAAAAACGAATTTCGAGCCCTGATTAGCATAAACCCTTCTCTCCTGTTACATGATTGGCTCCTCACAAAATATCACTGATCACGTTTTTAATAATCTATTTAAAACGAGTGCATTATTAAAAACGTGTACTACTGTCAGCACCTTCTGACCAATCACAATTCAGAACTCTGCACCTTTTCACCAATCACAGTCTGGAAGCCGGCACCTTCTGACCAATCACAATCCCGAACTTGGTACCTTCTGATCAATCACAATGGTGTGATCCAGTGTTAGTGTTTCCTTGCTGTTGCATTGTAGTGATATTTTATTTTAAACAATCTGCAGTATTGAATTGTACCGCTCCCAGAACCAGAACCGTCCATCCTCTCAGGGTGCAACTCCTCAAGTTCAAAAACCATGTGCAGAGGAATCTCACCTCAAATCCAATCCCATCAACACCAAGGAGACGATAAAGGTATGTTACAACAAGCCTCGAAATTTGAGGCGAACAAACGGTCCCGCAAACGGTTTCCTGTTTTGCGTTCGGTATCTCTGCGATATGAACACTTGGATAAGTTTTGTTCTGGGACAGTGGGAAATGTAACATCCTCGGCTGATTGGGCGCAGGTTTTCACACGCAGCTCCGCCTCTCACACACACGCATGCGCGCACACACACGTAGTGGGTTTTGGAATAAAGAAACACCTGAATTTTGTATTATTTACATATTTAGGGCAGGTTCGACACAGCACATGACTCAGAGCCAGTGCAGAGTCACGTGTTTGAAGGTTTTCGAAGACAACGCACATTTTTTTCCCGGCCAGCCCAACCTGAAACCAACCGAAAAAAGGTGCATTATTTCACCATGTTTAGCTGCGATATCGCTTGCATGCGATTTATTATTAAACTTTAAAGCGAGTGGCTAAGTTTTTTTTCACTAAAATAATTATGCAAAAATATTTAGAGTTGGGGAGACAAAGTAGGGTCGTTCGGTAGACCGGAGACGCCACGTTTTTGTTTTTTTTTTTAAACCGCCTTATCGTAATCAATTGAAACAAATGATGTGTACACGACAACAATGTAGCCTAACGTTAACCAGGTCAAATTTATGATGAACACCAGCAGCATTGTAAAATGTTTAAATTATAAGCTGTGTGTATCTATCTATCTATCTATCTACAATAGGAATCAGTAATTCTTCTGCTGAGAACAATCAACTGTTAATGTAAACATTTAATAAATTGGAATTTGTCATTTAAAAAGTTAGAAGGATCTAAATATCAGCATATTTCACAGTATGCCCTTAATTATGGTGACAATTAGCATAACCTTTTGGTTTTGCAAGGTAAAATTAGGCAAACATAGCCGTAGGTTACCGTACTGTTTTAGCCGAGAGCCATTTTTAGCGAGAACTTGGTTACCAAAAATGTTGAAATTTCGAGGCTGGTTACATGTGTGTAAAAGTGATTTCAGTTTTGATTCAAAGTTGAACCAGTTTCTTACTGGAGTGAACATAGTGAGGTGCAGTGAGGAGAGGGTATGACCGGTGCAGTCAGTACCACACCCTGAGTGTGTTATACTGGTTAAAGCTAGAATATTGTGTTTTCGTGTGCAGGAGCTCAGTGAGGAGGTGACCAAGTTGCAGACTGTAATTCAGCAGACACTACAGGCCCTGAGCTGCTGCAGTGATGAGGAACACGGTAAAGGATCTCTGCAGGAGGCAGAAGCCGAGAAACTTCTGCTGGTTTCCAGTGAGTACAGACTGCATCCTTCTCATCTCACCGAGATTATTCTGTTGAAGGCTTGCAGATGGTTTAGCGATTTAAACACTGAATTACTGTTTATAAAGTTTGGTGGTCGAGAACCTCCTTCTCAGGTATAAAATTTAAGACCTCAGGATCCTGGAGCTAAAGTGTCACTCTTAACCAGATATGTTCAAGGAACTGTGGTGTCACAGGTGAGGTAGTCTGTACATGTCATGTGATGCAGGTGAGAGGCATGTGGCTCTTCTTGCGGAGATCGGACGACTGAGAGAGGTAGGAGTTGGTCAGGAGGCCCACTCTGACCATCTCCAGCCCTGTAGAGGCACCGTCAAAATCAGCAACATCCGACTACCCCTCAAGATGGAGTTTGTGCTGTCCACCCGCACAGGTGAGAGAGAGCGCGAGGTGTAGCTTGAGTAATATATGTACTGTGTTTGTGATGAGGTGTGTCTCTGCACAGCTCGTCCTTCTCACTACTTTTTCATCCTGATCCGCTATGGAGCCTGTAGCATGGCGGCCACACCACTCGCTACTGCTGCTGACGCAGAGAACGGAGACACCATCACCTTTCCTACCATCATCACACTGTCAGTCCACTCACTCTTCATCTTTATTACAGTTTATGAATGTTGGTCAAATCAAAACTTTATGATATAAATTATAACGGCTTTAAGTTTGTTTTCGAGAGTTAATTCTGTGCACACATTAAGCTCTGAATGATGTGATGTCGAAGAATGATGCCCATTAGAGAAGCTTCATCTAGAAAAATAAGCAAGTAAATAGGCATCTGCTCTTGTGTTTTTGTCAGTATTTTATTTTATTTTATTTTTTAAGTACCGTATTTTCCAGACTATAAGTCACACTATTTTTCCATAGTTTGGCCAGGGTGGCGATTTATACTCCAGAGCGACTTGTATGTGAAATTATTAACACATTATGATATAATTTTATTTTTCTGGCAACCACATTTCACATGTTGATTATTTTTCTCACTGGCAACACAGGAAGCGTTTAGTGCTTGTTGAGAAGGCTGACACAGATTTCCAATGATCCGGAAAGACAGCGCATTTATTGTGAACGTTTTAAATGGGAGTATTAAAAACATTAACAGGATTTAAAAACAGAGCATTGCAGTTACTGAAAAGCGCAGTGAGAGGACATCACAGTGACTCATCAGCATCTGAGACGGGTAAATAACAGAGGCTGCGGCTCAAAGCAAAATGACTCCTCACAATATATAATATATATATTGTAGATTAATAATAATATATTGTAGATTGAAATGAAGAGTCTATTTTAACATGTTTGAGCCAACAGTCTCATGTTTCAGTGGAACTACAGTCGAACCTCGCTCGTACGGACTAAAAGAGAGGGGTTTTTTTTGGGGGGTACTCCATACTGAATACTGTACAAGTAAAATCGCCTCAAAGTTCTGTAAAAGCACAGTAGTACTGAACATTTAACACCCAAATAATAAATTTATAATTTACCTGTACAGTAAATGCATGTAATACATTATACAGTATTTTATTTAACGACGTAGTGCTAATGCTGCTGCTAGCGCTGCGACAAGTAAAATCACCTTAAAGTTCTATAAAAGCTCAGTAGTACTGAACATTTAACTCCCAAATAATACATTTATATTGTACCTGTACAGTAAATACATGTAATACACATTGTAATACATAATATAGTAATTAATTTAACGTAGTGCTAGCGCTGCTGCTAAGCGCTGCTAGCACGGAGTACTCGCTAACTATCCTTAAAAATAAATAAATAAAAAACATAAAACTGGGTTGTCGTACGGACTGAAATCCGGACGAGTGAGGTTCAACTGTATATGTTCCTGTGTGTAAAGGTGAGCCTGCACCTTTTGTTTTTCCTCCCCGCTCGGTGTTACGCGCAGAGGAGGCAGAGACGCACTGTGAGCGTCTCACACACCAACATTTTCGTTAAGCCTCGTCTCGTCACATCATGTTTTAGTCGCCAAAGATCTATTTTTAGTGCGTCATCGTCACATTGTTGTCATACAAAAAAGGTGCGTTAGCAAAATCATTTAATCACTGCCCCAAAATGCGACCTATACTCCAGTTCGACTTGTATATGGTGTTTTCCTTTATTATGCATTTTTTGGCTGATTCAACTTGTAGTCTGGAAAATACAGTATATATGGGCACACTGTTATTTGCTGCATGTAAACAGAAGCACATGTAATTTGTATCTGTGCCTAGTTTTATTTTATTGAGAAGTTCAATGCTTTATGTCTCATTTGTTAATTTAATATCTGTATACTGTTGTTTTTGGCTAGTGCAAACTATCGAATGAATTTTAGGCAGTTGAAACTTCAAAACCCAAAATCACCTGATTAAAAAATATATGCATATGTTCATGTGTCAAAGGAGAGAATGGAAGGACTGCCTTTAATTTCGCTTGAAGGAACACAAATTGTACAAGCCGCAAACACATCAGAGCATTATGAGCCGCTAAACGCAAGAAGGCAGCTGACAAACCGCGAAACCACAAAGGAAAATACAGTTACACGGTTTCGAGCACGGACCATCAACAAAAATACTTATGACGTCCCTAGGGGTGCCACGGAGAGCTCTGGTCTAATGCTGGTGGAATGCATTATCTGTTAAACAATCATGGTTTGAGTCATGTTCTGTCATCCTGAGTTAAGAAGTTGAGATAAAGCGTGGCCTATTGTGTCGAATGAGGATGGAGAGCGAATTTCGAGGTTTGTGGTTGAAAGTAGAATGATCTCATAACCTGAGCGACATTGTGCTGTCATGTGTTGTGTATTTAGATTCTGCAAAATCTGTCATACCTGATGCGAAGAATGGAGAATCAGTGGGTTGGAGAGGACCAATTTCTCAGCATCTTGAACCATCAACGCACAGGCAGCAACATCACGTAGACAAGCAGGAAGACCCTGTGCTACAGTATCTAAAGTTTTGGAAAGAAAGGCACATGGACGCATCCCCCCCTCCGTGATCCTGGGCCAAAACAGCAGATGCCGTGCCTTGATGTTCACAGGCATAACGGTGAAAGGCCTGTGTGTAGTCGGGAAGGCCCAGAGCAGGAGTGGAGCGGATTGCGTGTTTAAGACCGTCGTAGGCCTCCAGCATGTCAGAGGTCCAGTGCAAGGGCTGCTGTAGTGGATCGTCGTGAGCGATAGCGGCGTGCAGGCGCTTATCATACAGCGAACAGTCTGGGGTCCACTGTCTGCAGTAATTGATGAGGCCCAGGAAAGCCATCAGGGTGTGCTTTGTGGCTGGTTACTTGGTGTCAAGGATCACCTGTATGTGTTCTTGTGTGAGCTTCCTGGAGCCTTGAGACAGTTCATAACCCAAGTAGACTACAGTATTTTTACAAAACTGTAATTTAATCTTTGATACTTTGAACCCCTTTAGGGCTAGATGCTTCAGAAGGAGCATACTGGCATCTTCACAGGTAGTTGTATTTTCTGCGGAGATGAGCAGGTCATCCGCATACTTAAGAAACTGAGAGCCACAGGGGAGGGAAAGGTCATCCAGTGCATTCTTAACTACTGCCGAGAAAACAGCAGGTGAATTAATGAAGCCTTGTGGAAAACGTGTCCAAGTACGAGGGTTAGTCAAAAAGTTCTCAGACAAATGCCATAAAGAAATTATGGCATTTGTCTGAGAACTTTTTGACTACCCCTCGTATACTGTCTGCCTCTGCGTGTGAAGGCGAAAAGAGGCTGTGTCTGATCTTCAACAGGAACACTGAAAAAGGCAGAACAGAGGTCAATCACAGTGAAATGACTGTGGTGGCACAGAACAGAGCCCATAATTGAGCTGACATCAGGTACAACAGGAGCAATGGGATGACTGTCGTTAATGTAACCCAAGTCCTGTGTAAAATGCCAGGTCCCATCTGGTTTGGGAACTGGATTAACAGGTGTTTTGTATGGGCTAACACATGGTTTCACCACGCCTTGTGGAAGTAGTGATATATTAAAATAGTGTCCGATCCTACAGCATTAGCTTCAGAGAGTGGATATTGCTTAATTGAGTGTGGATATTGCTTATTGATTATATGGGGATTATATATGTTTGATTTTAGCCTCGTAAGGTGTACAATGAACCAGACCAACCTCATTCTTGTGCTCAGCCCAAAGGTGTGACGGTGGTGACTGAAGGATTGAGCTGTGAGAAGAGGATCCGAGGCAAACACAGCAGCAAAGTTACATACAGGCATACATGAGGACAATGAGAACATCTTGGGCTGTAACAGGTCGTGACCTAATAAATTGAATGGGCATTGTGGCATGTAATAAACTTGTAATCTGCACAAATGAACTGAGAATGGTGAGAATGTTTAATTAGCATATCGACAAAATGGATGGGGTTGCGTTTCAGGGTTGGATGTGCCGCACTGCCGTTCCTCGTCAGCTCTTTTTTTTTTTTTTTTTTTTTTTTCCTCCCCCCGCCTATGCTCACGTATCCAGTGACCATCTTTGCCACAATAGTGGCAGGTACCTGAATGGCAAGGACCACTCTGGCCTTGGCCTTCGTTCTGTCTACGACTGCGATTCATCTCTGACCATCAGCCGGGGGCTCAGTATTGTGCCTGAGGCTGAGCCCGTGGCTGATACGAGGAGCCGGCAACAGGGAGGCATGCTTTATTCAGGACTACATCAAAAATACCGTCTCCCTCCATTGTTCTAATTCTCTCCCCCAAGGCTTTATAGGTCATATTGTCCCGGTCGCTCAGTTGATAGTGCAGGACCTGTTGGACATCAGGTCTGCAATTATTTACAAAGGTAACCATGAAGACAGGATTGGTGCCGGTTTTGTCCAGCTGCATTCCTCCCAGCAGGGTCCAAACCTCAGAAAAGCGTATAAGGAATTTTGAGAGAGTCTCCCCTTTCTCCTGCTTACAGTTTGTTACGTGTGTAAGATCGCAGTTCAAGCAGATAACCAGCCAATTCTTTTTTTCAGTGTGGTTAATAAATATGAATGAAAGAGCAAAAATAAACTAATAAAATAAATTAGGTTTTGTAATGTCGGAAGTACATCTGGAACACCCTTTAACGCATCGATTGATGGTGGTTTAATCTCGACCCCCTTCGGCTTTTGGACCCAAACGAACGCTTGAATGGTTATGAGTGGGGGATCAGGAAGAGATCCCGCGTCAGGTCCCTCATCATCCGAGTCAGAATCATCACCGTCTGTGTCAGAGTCATCGGAAGACTTTACAGTTAGCTGCTTTTTGGTCTTTGGACATGCAGTTAGTGTGGCGGACTGTACAGATGGGCTGTATTTAAATCTGGGTACAATCTCGGAGCAGGCTTAGGTTGCAGTGTGCTAGGCGGGGAAAGAGGAGGAGCAGTGGTGCCAGGACTTGTACCCATTTTAGGCTTGTCCTTACGGGAAGGATTAGGTATAGTCTTCATAACAGATTTTGGGGTGGGCATTCCCTTTTCATCATCCCAAACAGCTTTCATTTTTCTCTAACATTCCCCCTTGTACTGATGGTCCCGTTCAGGGTCACCCAGCCCATCATAAATTAGCCTATAGGCTGAAGTTAAATATTCATGTTGGAATGTGCCAGTGCGAGGAAAAATAGGACATTGATGTTGGTTTGCAGTCCATCCTGCGAAATGATCTAACCATGGATTCGTATAATATGCCAATCTGCATTGATTCATCCAGTACTGGGGTTCAGGCTTCGGGTATGAGGAACCATTTCCTCCCATTATAAAAACTTTACTTGCACTTCTAATAACACTATACACAAAGATAATAAGTGAGAAATACAGGCGAACAAAGGAAGGTAAATTTTAAACGTGACGTGTTGCAAATGAGGAGACTTTTTTTTTTTTTTTTTTTTTTTTTTTTTTTTTTTTTTTTTTTTTTTTTTTAAACTCCTCTGATCTGTGTGGAAACTCGAACAGACAAGAGAAGGACTTTAACCTAACGCCTTTATTCTACACTTAATTAGTCACCTCTGTGGAAACACACACAGATAAAGGGGGGACTCGAACCCCACACCTTGTCATATTACCTCTGTGGAAACACGCACGGAAAAAGGGAAGAGATGTTAACACCATGCGCCTTGTAGCTTCTAACAGGAATACAATTAAAACGCAATCCTTCCAACCAGGCAGATTTTTCCCTGATCCTAAATAGAGGATTCTTACCTGATTGAGAGGATCCCACTTCTCCGACACAAAGACTGTTAGGATTAAATTAGACTGTTAGGTTTTCTCTTATTCTGCTTTCACGTTCAAGGGGTCTTCGTCCCTCTGCTCGCTCAGTCTTCCTCACACAGGCCCGGGGCGCTTAGAGAACAGGGAGAGACACATGAACAGTGTACCACCCGTTATTTCTCCAAGTGTCGTCTGAGCACAGGTTGTGAGCAGCTTTTATACAAAACTATGAGCCAGGTGGGGAGGAATTTGGAAAACATAGATAAGAACATTCAGAAAAAAAACAGAGCGATTTTACAATCTGTGGGAAAATATTGGTGGTCATGCAAAATGTGAGACTCATGAACAGGAGGAATCATTGACTATAATTCTTGAGCGGATGAATGAACAAAAGACCAAAAACAAATTGCATTATTGTTCAAACTCTTACAATGGCAGTAGTTTAAATCACCTTTTAATTTGCACTGCTACAGTACTAAGGCCAGTTAGAGAGATGGCAAGAGTAATTTTTGCGTGTTACATGGAACAGCTGGACAGACAAAAAAAAAAAAATCACACTGTATGCATACCTCAGCACAGTTTTTGGCCAATAGTAATTCTTTGAGAGGTCAAGTTCATTTGTTTACATTACCTCCTGTCATGGACAGACATCTGGAGTCTAACTTTTGCAAGTGGCACAAGAGGATGCGGAGGACAGGGATAGATGGAAACGGATGATTCGCAATGGCGACCCCTGATGGGAGAAGCCGAAAGAAAAGTAGTAGATACTACAGTTTAGGAATAAGCATCAATCCATGAAGATGCAAAAGCATGCTGGTATTCGATTGTCAGGAAGTAAACTGTAGGAAAAATCAACAAGAAACTTTAATCAGTTGAATAAAGCAAATTACCGATCAGGACAGGCAAATGTGTTCATTTCACTGGCATTGTCAAAAGTTTATTTTATTAAATCTGACCAGACATAGGCTACCGAAACATACATCTATACAACAGTATAAATAGACCCATTTCACCACATAATCAACAAAAAACGACAAAGAATGTGGTGATATTGTTCCTTATACCTTCGCAATCAAAGGTTGGAGGGTATACAGCAATAGAAGAAGTTCATCCATCCATCTCTCCATGGAGGTGTGGAAGCAGAACTCCTCCTAAGCTGTTTGATGGCTTTTTTTGACATTTTACACAGATGTACATAAGTAAAATAATCCATGTGTGATGTTTTGAAGGGAAAATCATTCAACAGTTACATCATGGTACAGAGTTTCTTCTTTAGTGAGTTTTCTCTTAGTTTTATATCTTGGGGGTATTTTATTTCCCTTAGGCCACGGATATTTATATTTTTGACAGCAGAAAATAAATTACACATTTGCGTTTTGGGGGTCAAATATGCCTGAATTGCAATATGAATTATGAAAAGTCTGGTTTTTTTTACATATACATGTATATGTTGTTCAAAGAGTCTGAATTTAACAGTCTGACCATTCTTAAAAATTCTATACAAACCTATAAAGTCAAATAACTGTTTGGCTTCAAAATTCTTGTGAAATCATAATATTTAAACGCTCTTCACAGAAGTGTATTTTGTGTACTGTACATATTTATTGACCACAGCAGAATTTGATTATCGGTGAGGTTTGAATAAATATCTGTTCTTTAGAGAGTACAGCTTAAGTTGGTTTCGTTTATTTGTAGTAATCGCACGTCTGATGCAGTGTCCCTTTTAAGCACACATTGTTCTTCCAGTACGCACTAAAAGCAGAAATCTTGTTTGCAGGTATGGATGGCTCCATGTTTGAAACCCTACCTCAGCCTGTAGACGTTGCAGGGCTGCGGAGCTGCCGTGTGGTGAGGGACCTTTGGCAGTCTTGCTCCTGCAGCTTCAGTCTGAGCCTTGAGTGGTACCCGTGCCTGCTCAAGTACTGCCGCAACAAAGACTCGTTGGGTCAAAGCATTCCATACAAGTGCGGCATCAAGAGCTGCAGCAAAGGATACAACTTTACATACTACACACCTCATAAACAGCTTTGTCTGTGGGAGGAGGAGACCTAACAAGCAACGTTAACTTTTGTTTTTCATAATGACTTGTTTGTTTGAGCCCTGAGGCATTTAAACTTGATTATCCATTTTTATAGTACGTGTGACATCATCTCACACGGAGTCAAGCACCCGGGGCTTAAGATGAGATGAGGGACGGCGTTGTCTGCGCGGGTTCTTGTGGTTTTCCACACAGCAGGTTGCAACAATCTCAGCCTATTCAAAAAAATCTTTTCAGTGTGATTAGTGGAGGTGGAATAAGAACCTGCACATCCACTTCCTGTAGACCGGGCAACTGTGAATCAGTCAATAGTCTTAACAAGCGATAATCTGTTGATTTACATGTTCAGTCAGGTTTCCAAGCTGTTTTCTATTCACTGTGTTTCCTAATTTATTGTTTGTTATGGGAAATTATTGCAAAAGCACATGACTAATGCACAAAAAGAAACATTTTTCTTTTTTCTTTTTAATTTCATTACCCTGCGGTATATCGACGAGTCTGTAACTGTCCGAGACATGTCCTGCTGTGATGTCATAAGTTAACTGACCACTGAAATATCAGGAATTTAACATTGACTTTTAAAAATAGCATCGTAATCACAAAGATATTTAATTCGTAACATATAACAACAGGGTGGAATTTTCCTTTATCACACCAGGTGGGCTCATAACTGAGATTGGTTGTTGGAGCATCACAAATAGATTTAATTTGTTTTCTAAACACATTTGGTTATCGTTCGCATTTTTGCCCCCCTAAATAACTATGCATTTATTATTTATTGCCCATGCCCCTCCCCCCAACCCCCACATCATACAGTGCCATTTTAAATTAAAAACCGCCACCTCCTGGACACAAATGGAAAAAGCAAATTTTAAAATCTTCAACTGGATCCAGCAATTCATCCTCAATTTACCACAAGTGTTTGTGTAAAAGGCTTTAATTCGTAAACGTACAGAACATCTTTATCAAGCAAGACCAAAAGTGTTCTTCCCATCAGAGGGAGTTTTGATTTGCTTCTTTTCATTGCAAGTAAACTTGTCCACATGTGTTAATTGTTTACGCTATTATACAACCGACTCAGCTACTCATAATAATGGCTCATAATCTGTCGTGGAAAAATTACAGTAGTGATACATTTTTAATGCCAAATCATACCTGCCCGAACTCAGTTTTGGGGATTTTAAAGTGCCTTGATGCATCAGTGTTTACTGATTATTTTATGGGTAAATGTTAGAGAATTGTGGACAAAATAATATTTTTCTACAAAAATGTTGAATGAGTATTTGAAATAAAGTATTTCAGAAAGTTAATCAATATCATCTGGCCAGATGTAATTGAGAATTCCACAGCATCATGTAGAGTA
>JAQNCB010000013.1:23567541-23577907 GCA_030068295.1 Euristhmus nudiceps
CTGCCCTGCGATGGCCTGGCGAGCTGTCCAGGGTGTACTCTGCCCTTGCCCGGAGTTGGCTGAGATGGGTGCCAGCCTTTCCCGCGACCCTATCTAGGAATAAGCAGTTTGGAAAATGAATGAATGAATGATACACATTTTTTCCTATGTTGAAACGTGAGGTAAAAGTCCCGAGGAAATATTCATTCAGTTTTTGAATTAGAGTTATGTTTTGCTTTAATGTTCAGGTCTTTGGACTGTGAGATGAAACCAGAGTGCCCAGAGAAAATCCACATAAGTACAGGGAGAACATGCAAACTCCACACAGAATGCCCGAGCTCGAGAATCAAAGCTAGGACCGTCTTGCTGCGAGGTGGATGTGCTAAACCCTACGCCACTATGCCACCCCACTAGAGCTAAAGTGAATAAAAAAATCTGAAGATTTTCCCCCTACTCAATGTCTATAGCAGATGATCTACTCTGATTTCCCAATCAAAACAGATTATGCTCAACATAAATCTTTTAAAAGTTTTCCATTCCCAAAATGTTGGTGTTGCAGTGAGAGTGTCCTGCCTGCTGCTTTGGATGAATGCACTTATTTTGTGGTTCTGTCCCCAGGAAGGTGCCGACAATCTTTCCCTTTTTTATTGAACTGCTGTGCCACAGTGAAAAGGGAGTTCAGCTTTCACTACACTTATTTCTATAAAATCAGCTGTGAGGACAGAAACCTGCTATACTGTAGTAGAATGAGACTACTTGAGTAACTATATCCTTATGGTTGCTGCACTTAGAAAATGGGAAGAATCTAACACATCAATGAGCATAATTCAAACAACTATGTTTTGGAGGGTGAATATGTGATTATGTGTGGTCATTAAGCATTACTAATGTGGCCTTCTGATCCTGTGCAGCAAGCCAATCTTGCTTCAATAATATATAGCCATAATCATTTTATGTTCCACTTCCATCAAATTTGCCCCATTCAGATTACCATATTTTCCGGACTATACGTCGCTCCAGAGTATAAATCGAATCAGCAAAAAATGCATAATAAAGAATAAAAAACATATACAAGTCGCACTGGAGTATAGGTTGCATTTTGGGGGTAGTGTTGTTTAAATGATTTCGTTAACACACCTTTTTTGTATGACGACAACATGACGATGACGCACTAAAAATGGATCTTTGGCGACTAAAACATGACGTGACGTGTTTGTGTTTTCCTCGACAAGACGAGACGCAACGAAAATGTTGGTTTGTGAGATGCTCACAGTGCAAATACCATCTCTGCCTACTCTGCTCGTAACACCAAGCGGGGAGGCAACAAAAAATGCAGGCTCATCTTTATACACATGACTATATAGTTCCACTGAAACATTAGACTGTTGGCTCAGACATGTTAAAATAGACTCTTCATTTCAATCTACGGTATATTATTTGCCCTATATCTTGCGTGAGGATTCATTTAGCTTTGACCCGCAGCCTCTGTTAGTTACCTGTCTCAGATGTCGCTGCGATGTCCTCTCAACGCGCTCTAAGTCACTTGAGTCTCAGCTTTTACTCTTCCACTCAACAAGTCCATCTGGCAGTGATTAACTTCAAGCGTCATCAAGCTTTCCACTGGAGCCCTTCACATGTCCTCCAAGGGCTTTCAGACATACTTTTCAACTGCAACTTCAACCAGAACTGACCTCCTTGCCTTCTACTTTTAAACCTGGACCATAAAACTTAACCTTTGAAAGCCTCAAATGATACACCATGCATTAATTTAATATCAATTCAAGTTTTATGGGGCACTTGTATTTGGTCCAATGCAGGAGCCGTCCAGAACTCAAGTCAATGTTTTCAGCCGTTTCTCCAATTTTTTAGAAATCCATTAAAAATTTCTGTTCATGTCTTTTAGCTGATGTGATGTGTAATTAAAAGTGAAGTTACAGAATAACTGACGTTTGAAGAAAAGAGACCAGTCCTACCTCTAGACCGGACGTGCCATATACTTATTGGCTAACTTCATAAATTCCGAGGTCTCTGAGTGGTGCAACAGAAAAGCTATCACCTCGTGAGAAAAATGTTCGTGAAAAATATAATCACAGAGTGCAAAAAAAGAAAACACAATGTGTGTATATAGTGGTGGCATAACTTCTAATAGTTTAGCAGATTTTATTGATAATTACATTTTGGACTAGCCTAATTATGGCATTTGTTTGATGGCCTGCAGTGTTGTGCCAGTTCACACTTAAAACTAGTTCATGTTCATTGGTTCTGTTATCTGTAATAAGTAAGTTGCTATTCTTTCACTAGAGCCTCCTACCCATGCATTGCCACCGCAAACTCACCGAACTGTGAATTGCGATGCTTATAAATGCCCTTTTCCCCACATCTCACCAGCAATATACTGCTCTTCACACATTATCTACCTCAGACAGTTGAGCCTAGAAGTCAATAATCTCCCTCCTGAGTTAATTGTTCAGCATTTTCTGATGCAGATATCTGGATGACTGCACACCAGTCACCAATCTGATGGATGATGGTTTGTACTTTACTTAAGGGCTGCAGATTTTACACAATGTAGTCCAGTACGAGCTTATTCACTTGTGGTTAAGACACAAAGGCAAAAGGAAAAAATACTGTATGCCTCATTTGGGTGGAAAAACATTGTGATTGTTGCCTCATAGTCTCATCCTTATTGTGCTAATGTACTGTCTAAGTCGCATATCAGTGCTCAAGACTGTTCTGATGTAATCCAGTGTGTCATTTTAAATTCAATGTGGCAGATATCCAGACTTGCTTTTTCAGACCTGGCAAGCACAAAGTGAAGTTTATTCCGTCAAAATGTTCACTTGTTTGTTAATAAAGCTGATTTAAATGCACAGACTAGCTTCAAAAGTATTAGACATGACTGCACCACAATTACCAGCCATGCTAAACTTTTTTATTAAGGTGGCACGCCTTGAAAGTGTCATAAGAAAACAGTGCCATTAATGGTGAGCAGATAAAAAGTCTAAACTTTATTTTTTACTGCAGTAAATTTTGTTTTATATTTAGAAATAGACTGCATGGTTTGAATGTGACATCAACATTAGAACCAACTTCCCCTGTTTAATCAAGATTCTGATCTCAAGTCTTTCAGATATGCTCAGACAATCTGTATTGTGTCACTGAAATAATAGAACCGTCACTCAAATGCCTTCTTTCAGTCTTGCTTACAGTATAGGAGATGTAAATTAACGGCTATTGTAATAGTCATCTGTTTTGGACATTTAAAAAGTTTGAGAATCCATTACATGTTCAGGACAAATATGTAGCTAAAATAACCAACCAGTGTGTGCTGTAGTACAGGGGTTCCCAACGTTTCCCAACTCAGGGCCCACTTGAAAGTCTCAAACATGTCTGTGCCCCCCACAGCCCCAAAGACAACAGCCACCGCCTAATATAAACTATGAATAAATAAGGGCCAAATAATGTGTTCTCAAATGCCTTTAATTTTGAGGAAACATCTGGAACACACAGGACATAACTGGAAGCAAAGGGAAACCTAAAAAAAATCAAGGGAGCATTTGTCATGTACAATGTTAAACTGAACAACAACTTGATTTCACTGAGGCTATGAGTTAACAAACATAGCCCAACTTTAAATCTCTGCGTTCTGTGTGAATGGGCAGATTTTTTGACGGCCCAGTTGCAATACCTTCGTGGCCCATCAGAGGGCCGTGGCCCACATATTGGGAAACGCTGCTGTAGTTGGTGCTTTTTTTTTTTTTTTTTTTTTTTTTTTTTAACCAGTAGTTGTACAGCTACTGGAGCTTTAATAATGTGTTCTAATACTGTTGATCTGTTTTCCTGTGTGGGTACTATCTCGTTGGTTGAAATTTCAGTTAATTAGTTTGCTTGTTTAGGCAGATGTTGGTTATGTTGACCCAAAACAGTTGTGAGTATATAATGCCAGAATATACAACAAATGTAATTCTGATAAATATTTAATTTGCTCAACTCACTTGTTATGTGATGCCTATTAATGATAACTTTATTCTTCCCACTGCACATGTATTTCTCTCTATGATCCTGCGATTCAGTTTCTGTGTAAGTGTACATCCATGCAAGGTTTCCAAATGGCTGCTCGTAGCAGAATACTCCAGATTAAATAGTGTCCTGCACCAGCATCCTGGTTATGGCAAATTATTTGGAATTAACAAAAAAAGAAAGAAAGAAAAAAAAGAATCTCAGCCAAGAAAAATAAAAAAATGTATAGCCAAAGACTAAATAGCAGTTGAGAAGTCTGGAGAAAAAAATTGCATTCAATCTTTTTATAAATATTCACTGAACTGTATTATGACTGCATTCTGCACGATTCGACTTCATTTCATTAGCAGCAGCAGAGGACTGCTGCCTTTTCCTCTTCACAAAGGGTAATGTTGCAGAAATAATATATAATTTAAATGGGCACTTAAAGAGCTGCTCTAGGTACTGTATTCACAAATCAATATAAATTGATAAAATACAGTATTGCTTTTTAATTCTGTATAAAAGAAATACCGGTAAATAAATAAACAATGCCAGTTTGTCATTTAGCTAGCAATATATCAGATAAATCATTTCTTAATAGACATTTCTGTTACTTTTATGATGAAAGCAGAAGTGTAAGAGGTTTTATTTCAAAACTGGTGAGCAGTGACTGCAAACATAGCTTGGAATCACTGTAGTGTCCCTAAATATATTCATATTTTAATTATTCATGAACACTTACGGATTCATTTATTTTCCACAGATGTACTAATGAGGAGCAAATTGATTTGTTTTATTCAGTAAGATGAGAGTGAGGTTTTTAAAAAGGCTGATTACTCAAAATCCGCTGGCTATAAAAGCCATCGTACCCTCACTCTTGGATAGACAAATCAAACATCTGTAGTCTGGAGTAACAGAAAAAAGAATCTTCAAGAAGCTGGTGGTTTCTTTGAAATAAAAGAGAAGTATATATGTCTATTAAAGTGTCTTGTTTTAAAATTAGTCATCCCAAAAATACATGTAAAAATTTGTAGCATCTCCTATAGTGCGAGATAAATTTAATTGAAGAATGTTGTGGCTTCCGAGTATATTCATATTTTTAATATCCACAAAGGAGTCTTTGCAGGTTTACTCGCCAGATTTGCTATCATGCTCCCACCCCTTAAAGGCTAGCTGTATACCTCCACATGAGCGCCTCCATTTTCAACAGACCTTAGCTACCTTCGGACGCAGGCATCTCTGACGATTTCACTTCCTCAACCTTGCTGCAGGCCATGCATATTTTTTCCTCAAGCTCAACAGCTGGGTCGGTTTACCTGACCAGAGAGATGAAAAATAGACTTCATTCGCATGAAAAGTAGAGTTCATACGCAACCCTCTGGATTGACTTCCCCTGGCTTTGCGTGAATGCCTGTTCAGGAAGTTCCATCTTTTCATCAGTGATGGTAGGAGCAGGCCTTCTGCTGTGTTGTTTGTGAGGAACAGAGCTTGTTTCGCGAACCATGCTATGGATATGTCGGTTAACTGCATAGCTGCCATATTGGATTTAAGTCACACAGGGGATTGTGGGTAATGTATTACAACTGAGGACACACAGATGGAGTCAAAATGCCAGGTATAACTTGTCTTTTTTCCTACGGATACTGAGCTTTGGAACAACGTTAGTTTCACGGGGTTGGCAGTGTATCCAAACGTGGACCAGCCTGGAGATGGCGTAGGGTGTAAACCAAGGGGGTGATTTTTATTTATAATGGAACAAAACACTAACATAAATGGAACAGAGATCACACACACGATCGGAAGGAACAGAAATAAAACTTGGAACAGAACTAACTGTCGGCAGGAAGCTAAACACATAAACTAACCAGATCCGGAACATGAACATCAACAGGAAGCAATGGTCCGGCCTCAGGAAACAGGTTAGCGGAACTTAAATACACCGGTCTACTGGACCACAGGTGGGAAAGGCAATCGGCGAGGCACGCCCATGCCTACAGGAACCCATGAAGAGAGTACCGCCACAACCTGCGACAGCGCCACGAGTGGTGATGCCGCGCAGTGTTGTGACGGACTCTAAATGGGAAAGGGACAGTAAATTCAAGATGACTTCAACCCACCAAGTCTGTAACGGCCATTTTTTTTTAGCAGAGAAGAAAAACATACATGGTCAACACACCAATGATTTGTCCACTTGAACCAAGTTCATGAAAACCACCGAGGAGAAAAATCCAGAGAGAAGAGAGCCCTCCAAGAGCATCATTTTGTTGCCAATCCACAAAGTTACAGTTGTTTTTTATAATGTTATCTATACAGCTAGCTCCACACAAAGTCACAATCAGGGCTGTAGTGGTGGGTACACGCCGTGTACCCACTTATTTTAGTGGCTGAGTTGTGTGTACTGACTTAATTTGGTCGACTTCATCGTTGATCAACGTAAATTTCCGCGAATGTGTAAATATAAAGCAGAGATGAAGCGATAAATGGTTTCAAAGCCCCCCACAGACGTGGAGATGAAGAGATGAAAGCGCTAATGGGTTCAGCTCGCACACACCCCCCACCCGCATCGTGAACTCACTTATTTTTTTACAACTACAGCCCTGGTCACAAGTGCTGGTGTCCAGAGTGATTTTCTTGCAAAATCACCACTTATGAAGCAGGAACTAGCAATTATTATTTTAGCAAAAAGCTAATGCTAACGCGGCTCACGAAATGTGTCACATCCACGTTCCATCAAAAAACAGTCACAGTCATCATATAGTCAAAGTTATAAGGATTAAATCACTTCATCCCAGGTTTTTTTTGTACCTGCTTGTATATTGGTTTTCAGATGTGAAGAGTGCACTATAAATGTTGAAAAAACCTGAAGTACTCATTGACTCCTAGTGAAGCGAAATATCTGGACAGAACCCAAAGTTATTTATTAAATTCCAATTATTCTTGAGGTGTTTAACTTTGCTCAAATTCAACCATTGCAACACTATTGGCTGTATTGTACAATTTGTACTAAAATGAAAGAACAGTCATGTGATATTAATATGTTAAATTTCACCAATAGCAATGAATAATATAGACACAGTGCATTTCACCCGAGGTGTTATAATGCAATCTACATGGATACCATGCACCCCATGTAGCCTAACGCAATCACTTGTGGCTTAATTGTAGTTGATTTATGAGGCTACAAACAGCAACAAATTGCCTTTGTTGAAATGATAAAATAAATGTACTCAGTGTATTGAGTTTCTGGGTTCACGATGCGGAAACCTCTTACCTACCTGAGCACCTCACCTTACAATTTTTTAGCTTTATAACTAAAACTAAAACACGCTTTACAAGGTGACAGCATATTACCCACAGTCAGAAAACAAGCTCGGTGCTGGTTCAGTGTTAAACAGGCTGCCTATGGAGACTGTGTTGATTCAGTCAACTGTGATACACTCTGCCCTCCTTCTTTCATTTCGAGCAGACAGCAATATTCATGCGGAAAGAATACTAGCAACGGGCACACAGCAACTCTTCTGCATGGTAAACGTGTTGCTATGACAAGTACAGTTCTGTACTTGCAGTTCTAGAAATATAAAAACTTTGATCCATGTATGGTATCGGTCTGAAATGGATCCTTTGCTGAATCATTTTTCAAAGCTGCTATATCTGATTGTTATGTCACACATTTTCATTAATACTTGTATGTGTAAATAGAGTAGACATGTACACCTTATTCATGCAGTTAGCCAATTCAACAATCAAGGAATAGTATTATGCATAAAGTCATGCAAATGCAGGCCGAGTTTCATTTAGGGTTTGCATCAAATATGAACGTGATATGGCATGGTTGTTGGTGCCAGAGAGACCGGTTTCATTATTTCAGTGGTGTCTTCTTATTCTTTGTCAAAACATTTGAAAAACATCCCACATGTATATTGTGTCCCACATTTAAAAAAAAAAAAAAAAACCCATGTCCAGAAAAGATGAGATTTTTTTTTAAATAAATTTTAAATATATTTTGCTGTAGTTCCTGTTTGTACTCAATTCATTATAAGACACGGGGCATACCTAAAAATCTTTACCCAGCCACCCCTCTGCTGTGTAACATATGCTCAGGGCTGTAGTGGTAAAAAAATAAGTGAGTACACAATGCGGACGTAGCACGGAACGGGGAGGGGAGGGGAGGGGGGGGTGCACGCTGAAATCATTAGCGTGAGTATGGAAGGGGAGGGGGGTGTGCGTGCGCGCTGAAACCATTTATCGCTTTATCTCTTCATCTCCGTGTCTGGGAGGGGCTTTGAAAAAGTTTTTAGCGCTTTATCTCCGCTTTTTATTTACACATTCGCGGAATTTATACGTTGACTTATAGGTTGATCAACTATAAGTCGGTACACGCAACTCAACCACTAAAACAAGTGGGTACATGGCGTGTACCGGCGTATACAACACTGCATATGCTACTACTGAGACGCCATTGATAATGACGATTTCTGCTGTGTGGACCTGCATAATGTATCCTGAAGTGCTACTTCTGACTGGAGATTTTTTTTTAATTTGCTTCTTGTGGGGATAACCGCATATATACAGCCTCTGATCTATCCTAATGTCTGACTTGTGGCTATAGTTCTCATTACTTAACTCCTGTAGAGGCTAGAGGATATTGAATTTTCCCTCATGTTGTCTCAGGAAGCTTTTCCCTGCCACCGTCACCTCATGCCTGTTCATTAGGGACAACTTTATAAATTGATGTTTTTGAAATGTGTTTGCAAAAGGTATGGGTTTATGTAAAGCAGATTTATGCAAAGAATTATTTAAAGCAGCTTGTAATAGTGTCTCTTGTTTAAAGCACCACATAAATAAAAAAATAATTAAGCTGAATTGAATAAAAACACGTGTTGCTGCCCGCCTCATGCTATAGCTTTCCCATTCAGCCAATTTTCATTCATTCGTTTTCTGAACCGTTTAATCCTAATTAGGGTCGCGGGGAGGCTGGCGCCCATCTCAGCTGACTCTGGGCGAGGGCGGGGTACACCCTGGACAGTTCGCCAGGCCATCGCAGGGTCAACACTCACACAACCATTCACACTCACAATCACACCTAAGGGAGATTTGGAACAGCCAATTCGCCTACTGTGCATGTTTTTGGACAGTGGGAGGAAACCGACGCAAGCACAGGGAGAACATGCAAACTCTATAGAAATGCCCAGGCTGGGAATCGAACCCAGGCCTTCTTGCTGTGAGGCGAACGTGCTAAACACTACACCACCGTGCCACCTTCAGCCAATTTCAAACTCAAAATTAAAGTGCAGGCAAACCTTGGTTCTCGACCACAATTCGTTCCGGAAGGCTGGTTGAGAAGCGATTTGTTCGAATTCCGAATCTACTTTTTCGCATCTAAGCAACCCTAATTAGGATTAAGCGGTTCAGAAAATGAATAAATATATCACTAAGGAGGTGCAGTGGTGGCCTGGTGGTAAGGTGCTGGATTGCTGATCCCAGGGTTGGGGGTTCAAGCCCCACTGTCAACAGTTGTCCCTGAAGCCCCCCCCAGTGCAGCTAACTGGGTTACCAAATGTCGGCCATGTCTCTCACTGTCTATGGTGAGAGGGATGTAAAAGAACCATTTCTAATGTTCGCCAAGAGTCGGCTGCAAAGCCGTCAGCGTGTTTCTGCTCTGCGATAGTCTGGCGAGCTCTCCAGGGTGTACTCTGCCCTCGTCTGGAGTCCGCTGAGATGGGCACCAGCCTCCCCGCGACCCTAATTAGGAATAAGCGGTTTGGAAAATGAATGAATGAATATCACTAAGGAATACATATGTACCCTTATGTCCTTAAAATGGTGCACATAGTCACTTTAAGGGCCAGTATTAAGCCTTAGGAGTTACAGTGGTGTAGCTCATCTCTGTGTAGGTAGTGGTTATGTGCTGAATATCTGTTGACAGAAAGGTTCAGAAAATGAATGAATGAATGGATGATTCATATTGTTGATTCACAATGTTGATTCAAGCCAGAAGTCCATCCCAACCAACAATGGATGAAGTTGAAGTACACCCTGAACAGCTTGCCAGACCATTGCAGGGCCACACAACAATTCACACTCACACCTGGGTCAATCTGGAACTGCCAGTTAGCCTAATGTACATGTCTTTTGGTCTGCGGGAGGAAACCAGAGTACCCAGACGAAACCCACCCAAGCACAGGGAAAACTAGAATACAGTACTCCACACAGTACCGTATGACTATAAGTCGCACCGGAGTATAAGTCGCATCAGCCAAAAATGCATTATAAAGAGGAAAAAACCATATATAAGTCGCACTGTCTAAAAATATCTTTTATAATTTGTGCATTTTTACAGCAACATGAAATTGGCAGGACTCCCCGGTTGACTTAAATTCTGGTG
>JAQNCB010000013.1:23961314-23972010 GCA_030068295.1 Euristhmus nudiceps
AGCTCTCTTGTCTATACACACACACACACACACACACACACACACACACACACACACACACAAAACCATTCACACGCACTCACTCCTAGAAAAAAAAACTGTGGGAGAAACCCAGAGTACCTAGAAGAAACCCATGTAAGTATAGGAAAAACATGCACACTCCACAGGATTCAAACCCAGGACCTTTTAACATGCTAATCACTACACAACTGTGCTGCCAAATTGGCATGATTTGCAAATCTCATAAATGCATATTTTAATCATAATACAGTGATCCCTTGCTATATCGTGCTTCAAGTTCTGCGGCTTCAGTGCATCGTGGATTTTTTAAAAATATTCATCAAAAAAATTTTAATAAAAAAAATATATATAAATATCTATCGAAAATGTTCAGCAAAATGTCACGAGGGGTCGCTACTGACTCAGATTCGGATCCCAGCCTCTTCTACTTCTGGGAAATTCGTCTCGACCTATCAGTTTGCGAGATTTCAGAGGCAGTGTTCCAAACCCAGTCGGAAGTGATCTTGCGGTCTTTCACTTAAATCTTTCACTATTAAATAAGGAAAACGTTAAGGGAAAGGGAGCAAACTCACTACTGACTCCGGATTGGGACTCAGTTTGAGACAGCTGTAAAATAACAGCATTTGAGACAGAAAAGGCTGATGTCAAGCCATTTCTTACACTTTATTTACATCTTTGTACAATTACAGGTATGTATTTTACATTATTTATATTTTATTTACATCTTATGCGTTGTTTTTGAATGTTTGATTGTTATTATAAGCATTTATAGTGTTGAATATGTATTTATTGATATTATATACACATATACATGTACGTATACGTCAGTCAGGGGGTCGATCCTACTTCGCAGAAATTCGGTCTTTGCGGGGGGCTCAACCCCCCATTAACTGTGAAAAGTGAGGAATCCCTGTAGATCATAGAAAACATATCAGAAGTTAAAAGTACATATAAGAAGTTAAAAGTAAGATATATTACTGATACCTGAAAAATATTACCTCATTTTGAATTTCATGTCAGTGCCTCAAAAAAGTTGAGCCGGTGTAACCAAAGGTAAAAAACCAAAAAGTAAAACCAAAAGTAAGTGCAACTAAATGCTCCCCCAAGTGTTTTTACTACCACCTCCTTTTCCAGGTTTTTGTTGTTCACAGATTTTTATCAGACCTGATGCAGCCATCAAAATAGAAATGAGCTAATATTTTTCAAAATATAGTAAAGTGTCTCACTTTCAGCATTTGATAAGTTCAATGTTCCACTGTGAATGAAATATAGGTTAATGAGATAAAATCATTGTAATTTTATTATTATTATTATTATTATTATTATTATTTATATTTACAGTGTCCCCAAGTTTTTTATAATTTGGGTGGAAATACTTTATTAAAATTTTGTGCTAACATGGTAATTGTGGTCAAAGTCAAATGGATAAGACATTAAGTTTGATACTGTGGAGGAAAATATGTGAAGCAAGTTCTCTGAGGTGACACAGAAAGGCTGAGTGTCTAGGGATTTTACATTAACGTGCAAAAAGCATTACTTTCTGCAGAATATCAGTCCTTGAAAATGTATTTTCGTTCTGCTGAGTTGTACTGAATGTTGGAACGTTAGCTTTGGATGACCACATTACCTTAGCTTGCTGGTCGGAATGTGAATTCGTCTCATATTCTTTCTGTGGACATAATTGCGTAGTTCATCATATTTATATGACCTGAGAGTGTACTGAAAATTCTAACAGATTAGACATGTCATAAAAGATTACAGAAAGGAATTACTTGTGTGTTCTGTAAGAGTTATGTAATTAATCACTGTGATGGGTCACGTCAGAGCAGAACAGAGGTCTGAATGTCTGGACCATCAACTCCATAAGTTCATTGCTTTTTATAATACAGTTAAATATCAAATGTAATTATCCTCCAAGGTTAGTGACTGTAGATAAACTAAAGGCTTGAGTAAACCCTGTATATGCATGTTTGTGAATTGTACATTAGCTTTAAGGAGGTTTTTAATCGCTCAAAAGGATAAAGCATGCAAGGCACACATAAAAACTAGAAAAAAATATCAGGAGTTCTTTGAACTTATACTCGCACACACACGTTTTTGCTGTTCTTTATGTTTCTGCATAGTATTATCAAAAAGGATTTTAAAAGATGCCGTAATGCAGCTCTTAGCTCTACTGCCTATGAAGATACTTGTCCGTGTCTATAATTTTTTTTTAATTACAAAAAAATGAAAATAAATACATACCGTAAATGTAGTATGTAGTGAGACAATAATGCACCTCAGCCTCTGTGGATGTCCTGCAAATAAATATCCACTGACAGCCACTTCATCTTCTGTGCATAATTGTTAATTATCCCAAAAAGATAAGGCTTAAATGAAACTAGTGAACAGACACTTACAGTTCAATAAAGAATGATTCTGAAATCCTAATGTGGCAAGAGAAGAATATATAAAGAATAATAAAGTAGTACCTAAAATACCTGTAGTCCAGTGCTTCTCAAATAGTGGGGGGGGGGGGCGTGTGTGACTCTGGAGAACATGCTTTTTTGCCATACTATACTAGAACTAAGTGTAAATGCACCTCCACTACACTAGTTGGCAGTGGCACTCTCACTGTTGTGCTATAGTGTCGGGAATTTCAGCAGAGAGCAAGCGATATGAACAGGAATGAAGAGAAAGGCAGAGAGAGCATTTTTATTTTTCACCATCAAATGGTGCAATAAGTTGTCAAAAAATATTTAGAGTTTAAATGAGGATGTATTTTTTTATTTCAGGCAAATTGGTGCACTTTAAATATTTTCTGTTACAGATTAAAAAGAATGTTAATAAAGTTTCCTTTGTTGTAAGTTGAACTGTATTTCTTTTTTGTTTTTAATATGAATAAGGATACACTGTGGTTGTTTAATTTTTTTCTTCTTCCTGGGGGGCATCAGAAAATAATTGAGAAGCTGTTGTGTGTGTCAAAGTGAGAGGATCTCAAGCACCCACTAATCCGATCTAAAAGCTAGTGAACTAGCCACAAGGATCTCCCGAGACACCAACTAGGAAATAAGGAAGGAAACAAAAGAAAACCTGAATGACTCCGGTTGTAACCAAAGCGAAACTAACTTGCCCAAAAATATCCCAAAAAATAAGGAAATGAGAAGCGTTGCATGCCTCGCAGCAAACGTGCAGCCGGTCGAAAATAGCCTGCTACGGCTATCCCTAAAAATGAGGAAATAAGAAGCACTACACGCCTCACAGCAAATGTGCAGCCGATGCCGAGCCCCGGCACTTAAACAAGGATGAATTCTCTAACGTCCGCTGAGAAAAGAAACAACTATGACAGAACTCTGTCCAAAGAACTTCCGCGAAGAATCACGTTCCCTAACTGATGTTTACCCACTGAATATTACCGGCCAAGAGTCGAGATGGCTCTGAAGCGATGAGCCGCCCTGCCAGGCGGCCTTAAATAGCCTAACACAGGTGTGGCTGATCAGCAATTACCGTGCCCAGGTAATTAGTGATTATAAACACAAAACAACACGAAAAAATGTCAGAGTGGATAAAAAATAAATCCCAATAAATCCACTCTGCACCATGATAGGACCCCCTTAAGGAATGGCCCCAGATGTTCCTCCAGAAACGCACCTGCGAAACTCCGCAACAAGTTCTGGGTCCAACACATGTCTAGATGGAACCCAGCTTCGCTCCTCTGGCCCATAACTCTGCCAGTCAACGAGGAACTGCACCCCTGTACCCACCCATCTCTCAGCAAGAATGCACCACACGGTATATAACAGCCCCCCCAATGAGCCATGGCGGTGGTGGTGGTCTGTCAACCGGAGCCAAGACGCTAGTCAATACCGGTTTCAGTTGAGAGACATGGAATTTCGGGTGGATCCTTATAGAGCGAGGCAGCTGTAACTGGACCGTAACTGGATTTATTTTCCGGGTTATCTTAAAAGGGCAGATGAATCGAGGAACGAGTTTACGGGACTCCACTCTTAATGGAAGATCCCTAGTCGAGAGCCATACCAGCTGGCCAACCCGATAAGATGGTGCTACATGGAGGTGCTTATCTGCCATCCTTTTTTGACTAACCGCAGCACGTAAAACTGATTCCCGAACCCTCCTCTAAGTGCTCCTACACCGTAGAACATAGGCCTCCACTGACGGCACACCCACATTCCTCTCCATCTCAGGGAACAGTGGAGGTGAATATCCAAACTGAGCCTCAAATGGAGAGAGACTCGTGGACGCATTACGCAGACCATTATGAGCATATTCTGCCCACCTGAGTCTACTACATCAAGATGTAGGGTTGGAGGAAACCATACAATGGAGAGTATTCTCCAATCTCTGGTTGGTGCGTTCCATCTGTCCGTTAGTCACAGGATGGAATTCAGAAGAGAGACTAGCGGACACACCCAGCAGGGAAGAGAAGGCCTGCCAGAACCGTGAAGCGAACTGAGGCCCGCGGTCGGACACCACATCCTGAGGCAGACCATGCAATTTGAAAACATGATCCTCCACCAGCCGTGCCGTCTCTGCCGCCGATGGTAATTTGGGCAGAGCCACAAAATGAGCCGCCTTAGAGAACCAGTCGACCACAACTAAAATCACTGTGTTGCCCTCAGATGCAGGGAGACCAGTAATAAAGTCCAAAGAGATATGGCTCCAAGGGCACTTAGGGATGGGAAGTGACTGGAACAGGCCTGAAGGTGGGAGATGAGAGTTTTTGTTGTGAGCACACACGGAGAATTCTGTCACAAACTCTCGGACATCCCTCTCCATGTTAGGCCACCAAAAGCACCTAGCCACAAACTCTTTAATCCGATGGACACCGGGATGCCCTGTCAGGGGTGATGAATGCCCCCACTGCAACACCTGGGATCATATCCCAGCAGGCATGAACAGACAATGGGGAGGCCCCCCGGGGCCCAGATCAGCCGTCAGAGCCTTTAGAACTGCTGCCTCGACATCCCATTGAACCGGCGCCACAATCTGGCCATTGGGAATAATGGGCTCAGGGGTAAGGTTCCTATCTGTATGATCGCAGATACAGGATAGCGCAACAGGTTTACCGTTCTTTGACCTTGTGCGATATGTCAAGCTGAAATCAAAGTGATTAAAATACATGGCCCAGCGTGCCTGCTGCAAGTTGCGTCTCTTCGTCTGTTGGATGTACTCCAAATTTTTATGGTCAGTCCAAACAACAAACGGGTGCTCTGCTCCCTCCAACCAGTGATGCCACTCCTGCAATGACAACCTAACCGCCAACAACTCCCGATCACCGATCTCATAATTTCTCTCGGCAAGGGACAATGACCGGGAGAAATAAGCACAAGCATGTAATTTCTTGTCATGAAGAGCGCGTTGGGATAGAACGGCACCAACCCCGACCTCAGAGACGTCCACCTCTATCACAAAGGGGAGAGATGGATTGGGGTTGATGAGGATGGGCTGCGAGCTAAACCTCTTTTTTTAGTTCCTGAAATGTTCGGTCTGCCTCAGGAGACCAAACAAATTGTGGCGAGGCACTCTTTTTTTGTCAGTGCAATGATGGGTGCGGCGATAGAACTAAAGTGTCTAATGAATCGCCTATAAAGGTTTTCAAACCCCATAAAGCACTGAACCTCCTTGACTGACTGCAGGACGGGCCAATTCAGGACCGCCGAAGCTTTGGCCAGATCCATAAGAACTTGACCCTGAGAGATAATAAAACCAAGAAAGGAAACGGCCTTGTAGTGAAAAAAGCATTTCTCGGCCTTAACAAAAAGCTTAGCCTCCAATAGGGCCTGTAGCACCTGATGAACATGCCTCTTATGGTCTGAAAGGTTGGAGCAAAAAATCAGAATATCGTCTAAATAGACGAAAACAAACCTTTCTAACATCTCCCTTAAGACATCATTAACGAATGCTTGGAACACAGAAGGGGCGTTGGCGAGCCCGAAGGGCATGACCAAGTATTCATAGTGGCCATCGTGGGTGTTAAAAGCCGTCTTCCATTCATCCTCTTCACAAATACGAATGAGATTGTAGGCATTACGGAGATCCAGTTTAGTGAAAAACGATGCTCCCTGGAGACGCTCAAATGCTGAGTTCATTAAGGGTAGTGGGTAACGAATTTTTACCGTGATCTTATTCAATCCCCGGTAATCAATACACGGTCTGAGTCCCCCATCTTTTTTACTGACAAAAAAAAATCCCGCTACAGCTGGCGATTTGGATGGCCAAATGAATCCATTCGCCAATGTCTCTTGAATATATTCTCTCATCTCCCTGCTCTCAGGAATCGATAGCGAATATAAAGCACCCTTAGGTGGAATAGTGCCTGGTTGGAGGTCAATTGTGCAATCATAGGCGCGATGAGGTGGCAGCATGGAGGCCCTTTGTTTGCTAAATACCTCTGCAAGGTCAGCGTAGTCAGACGGAACATCAGAGGGTAACACAAAATCCAGAGCATCTGCCAGGTTCAATTCGGGAGGCTCAATAAGATCAACGGTGGAACTAGACTCTGAGTCAGAGTCCCTATCACCATTATCGGATTCCCCATCTGAGGGAAGTGGGAAATCCTCCGGAGCCACTTCCCACCTCACTCTCTCTCTCTCTCTTTGGTCCTCATTATTCCTAGGGTTGGAACCATGAGAGGGTGTCTCCCAGTCATACTAGTCATCCCATTCTAGACTATCGTCTCTCTCATCCAACCATTCAGGGACATGGCATGCCCATTTTTCCTCCTCATTATCACTTTCGATGTCCCCACTCTCCCCATGGTGCTTAAGCCCATAAGACGAGCGTATACTGCAGTGGCTATAGCAGCTGGGAGCCCACTGGCTTATGGGGTTTTCCTGATCTCCCCAATTAATCACCAGTTTGTGCTTAACTAGCCAGCTATGGCCCAAAACTACAGGAAAAGAAGGGGAGTCAACCAGAAAAAAATCTGATTCATTCAACGTGGTCGTCCAAGTGAATGGACATTGACAGACATTCCGTGATTTCAGTCACCAACCCATGTCCCAATGAACGACCGTCTAATGCAATGATAGCCCGGTTCTGAGATAAAGGACGTATTGGTAACCAGTTCTTTCTGGCCCACCTAGAGTCAATAAAACAATCCACAGCCCCAGAATCCAGAAATGAATCAATTGTGATCCTCCGATTGACCCAAAATAAATCAACCAAAATAAATGTGCAGATGGGATGGAAAATCTGTCCCCCTAATTCCTCTTGTTCGATTTGGGGAGGCTGTTTCCCAACAACGCAGGGCACTGTGGCCTGATATGACCTGGCTTATGACAATGAAAGTAGACTACTGGGTGTCTCTTGGAACCGCAAACTTGATGGACAATGGCACCATCGACCTGCATAGCCTCAGGCTGATTAAGTGCGCCCAGTGGAGTCAACTGGGGCATTAACTGATGTCGAGGGTAGATGAGAACACTGAATGTAATCCTCCTTGCCCCCTAGTTGCTTCCCCCTCTCCCTCTCACGGACTCTATTGTCAATTCTTATGGCCGTTTTGACCAAAGAATCTAATGAAGCTGGAGGATCTAGCCTGGCCAACGCATCCCTTACGGTTTAGACAGAGCATGAGAAAATACTGTTATTAGGGCTTGTCATCCCACCCAGTCTCACTTGCCAGCGAACGGAAAAAAATCGAAAACTCAGCTGCACTCTTCTTCCCCTGTTTACAGTGCATTAGCTGGGTGGCCGCATCTTGACTAGAAATGATATGATCAAAAATGGAGATCAGTTCATTCATTAAGCTCTCGGTAGTGTTAACTATGGGGGATTTAGCTCGAATAAGTGGCCCCGCCCAAGTAAGAGCAGATCTAGATAACAGGGACAAAATGAACGCTACTCGCGAATCCTCATTGATAAATCGAGAAGGCTGTGCTTTAAAGAAAATCTCGCATTGCGCCAAGAAATTCCAGCATTTACCCGGTTCACCCTCATAACGAAGGAGCAACTGTAACTTAGGTTCATTAGCTGGAATAATGCCAGAAACCAAGGGGAGGGGGGGGGTTTCCCGGGGGCAAGGGAAGTGGTTGTGAAGTGACATTGGGTGCTTGTGGAAATAGGCGTGTCATAGTCTCCGCCAGTGTCTGCATGCTGTCAGACAAGGCAGCCAGTGTGTTCATCTGGCGTTGCATAGTATTCTCATGCACCTGAAATCGTTCAAGTAGTTCAACCTGTCGTTTATTCAGCTCTTCCAAATCTCTTCCATGACTAACTAACATGGCTTTTTGGGCAGCGATAGCTTGTTCCATCGGGCTAGTGGCTGAGATTTCCATTATGGCTTCAGAGTACTGTTGTGTGTGTGAAAGTGAGAGGATCTCAAGCGCCCACTAATCCGATCTAAAAGCTAGCGAACTAGCCACAAGGATCTCCCAAGAGACCAACTCGGAAATAAGGAAGGAGACAAAAGAAAACCTGAATGACTCTGGTTGTAACTGAAGCAAAACTAACTTGCCCAAAAATATCCCAAAAAATAAGGAAATGAGAAGCGCTGCACGCCTCGCAGCAAACGTGCAGCCGGGCGAAAAAATAACCTGCTGCGGCTATCCCTAAAAATGAGGAAATGGGAAGTGCTACATGCCTCGCAGCAAACGTGCAGCCGTTGTCGAGCCCCGGCACTTAAACAAGGACGAATTCTCTAACGTCCGCTGAGAAAAGAAACAAATATGACAGAACTCTGTCCAAAGAATTTCCGTGAAGAATCGCGTTCCCTAACTGACGTTTACCCACTGAATATTACCGGCCAAGAGTATAGATAACTCTGAAGCGATGAGCCGCCCTGCCAGGCAGCCTTAAATAGCCTAACACAGGTGAGGCTGATCAGCAGTTACCTAGCCCAGGTAATTAGTGATTATAAACACAAACTTACACAAAAAAATGCCAGAGTGGATAAAAAATAAATCCCAATAAATCCACTCCGCACCATGACAGAAGCACTGCTGTAGTCCAACTATGCCACCCAGGTTTGTCCCACGAGCCAGAGTGCAATATGTATATAATAAGATAAAATGTTCCCACTTAATTGTAATAAAGGAAGATAATTAATCAAGGAGGCAGACCTTATGTGCCTAGACTATATGAGATATGGCGCAAGCCTCTGAACACCAAAAAACAGAATATGCGAACACAAAAGAGCACTCGTATACACAAATCCACACTAAAGTGTTGCAGTGAAATTGCAAATATTTTCCTTCTTTTTTTATTTCCTTCAATTTTTCCGATCCATAATATGATACTTTTTTAAATGATTCTTTTCATTATGTTACTTAGTATCATCCAAATAAATATCACTTCATAACTTATTAATTATCATCAGCAATCAGAGACCAATTCTTTCAAGGCGGACATCATGGCATATTTACTCTTAGTAGAATAAATTACAGCTCGTTCACGTGGAAGAGAAAGCATCTTTGAAGCCATGCAGATTTATTTATTGAGATTGTTGAATATCTTTTAAGATGCTTTTTAGCTATCAAGATCTGTTCTTACAGAGATCGTACTGCAGACCCATACCTGACACTTTAAATCCATGTTCAAGTACTGTCTGCCTTGGGTTTTTTTGTCTTGGACTTTTCAGAGTGAGCCGCTTGGAGACCAGTTGCATACCTGAACTGTAAACTCAATTAAAATTCAACTCATCTGCCACTCTTAGAATCATCTGTTAAATGTGGACTCAGGTCTCCCAGAAGGTGCATATATATTTTACAGAACAGTTTCTTGTCTATGCACTTGGAACAAGGAGCTGCTGAAGATGCATGGCTCATTAGTAACCATATTCGGGTAAATTTAGCTTCCAATAACAGCGCAGGCTTTTGATTTTACAATGGTGTGCTCTATTAGGAGATTGGGGACATGTGCTGGATGTGATTAATACAGAAAATCAATCTTAAATAAATACAGTCAGTGGTAAGCTGATTTAAAGACCAGAGGTGTAGTGTACCCTTTTCCTAAAACCGTAGTCAATGCAGCACAGTGTACTACGTTTCACTCTTATCTGTGTCCTTATATCCACTATTCACACTATTGAATATAATATCACTTCTGGAAATTACCTCCTGCAGCAGCACCTCCACTTCAGAGGAAGATCATTTCTTCCTTCTTTAAAATTCCAGTGCATTCATTCTAATTAATATTTGTGTGTGCATATGCCGCTATGAACTTTCATGAGGATTTAGGGTGCATTCACCCGTGCTGATTAGAGCAACTGGCAACTGGTGCTTTCAATTTATTTATTTCTTGTCCAAAATAAAGAGAATATTAAACAATACTGATCAGTCACAGGAGCACGTTCAGTGAGAGACTCGTACCACCTAAATGCTCGACAGGAAATCATTCCTACCTGAAACCATTAAACTGTACAGCTCCTCGATATAGCAACAACATGCACTGTTATACATTTACATTCTACTGTTTATCATATTGATAATACTGTACATACCACTCACTGACAGGATTCATTCTGTATCTGTTTATGCCAGGTGATGCCGGGGGGTGTGTGTAATCCTGGGGAACATGCTTTTTTGCCATACTGTACTAGAATTAGGTGTAATTGCACCTCCACTACACTAGTTGGCAGTGGTGCTCTCACTGTCGCACTATGGTGTCGGGAATTTCAGCAGAGAGCAAGCGATATGAACAGGAATGAAGAGAAAGGCGGAGAGAGGATTTTTAT
>JAQNCB010000013.1:24346471-24358010 GCA_030068295.1 Euristhmus nudiceps
TATATATTTATGGGTCATTCTCTGAAACTGGTACCATAAAGTGTGACATTCACAAATTCCCAGATTTCAATGGAACCCATCTTATTTCACTCTATATTCACTATAAACTCCCTAACCACTGTTGACAGACAGTCAGAAAACTATTTTATGTACACATAACTGCAATTTTATTCGTAAAAAACAGGTATAAATCCATATGGAACACAAAATTCATCTTAAAATTCATTCACATATGGACACAAAAGTCATCCCATTTGCTTTGTTTAAATAATTTAATTACAGCTTGACGATTTTTTAAATAAATACACTTCAGGAGGAACTCCGTACAGAACAACTTTGTAACATAAAACTTCACCCCTCACAGGAAAAATGGGTTGCTGCCATATGTAACTGGCATGGATACCACTGGTTACGTATGGAACCAAAAATGATGTGCGACGGATTCTCAGTACACAAAGAAAAACAGGAATAACTACTTTGGATTCAAATTTTAATGCAAGATCTTTATTGCAAGCCCTACTATTTGCACATTGAGGTGATACTTTGGTGATAGTATGGCATGAAACATAATGGACAAAAAAGTCACAATTTTCACCCACACATTGCTACCCCTTTAATCACCACCTTATCATGGTGAAGAGGTTTGCGTGTCCCAATGATCCTAGGAGCTATATTGTTGGGGGCATTATGCCCCTGGTAGGGTCACCCAAGGCACACAGGTTGTAGGTAAAGGTTCAGAATAAGCGCGGCTCAGAAAGACCTCTATGGATAGAAAAGATGAAAGAACACAGTTTCCCTTGCCCGGACGTGGGTCACTGTGGTCCCCCTTTGGAGGCAGGCCTGCAGGAGGGGCTTGAAGGCGAGCGCCTGGTGGTCAGGCTTCTGCCCATGGAGCCTGGCTGGGCTCAGCCTGAAAAGGAAACATGAGTCTTCCCTCCCTTGGACCCACTACCTGTGGGAGCGGCTATAGGGGTCATGTGCACTGTGAGTTGGGTGGCAGCCGAAGGCATTGGTTCTGTGGGACCAATCCTCGGCTGCTGACTCTGACTCTATGGACATGGAATGTTACCTCTGGCAGGGAAAGAGCTTGAACTGGTGCGTGAGGTTGAGAGCTACTGAGTAGATGGACTCACCTCAATGCATAGCTTGAGCTCTGGAACCACCCATCTCGAAAGGGGCTGAACCTTATTCCATTTTGGAGTTGCTCCTGGGGAGAGGCAGCGAGCCAGTGTAGGCATCCTTGTTGCCCCCTGTCTCGGTGCCCACATGTTGGGGTTCTCCCTGGTTGATGAGAGGGTAGCTTCCCTCTGCTTTCAGGTGGGGGAACAGGTCCTGACTGTTGTTTGTACTTATGTACCAAATGACAGCTTAGAGTACCCACCCTTTTTGGAATCTTTTGGGGGTTTGCCATTGTCCTGGGAGACCTCAAAGCCCATGTGGGCAATGACAGTGTGACCTGGAAGGGTGTGATTGGTAGGTATGGTCTCTCCAATCTGAACTCGAATGGTGTTTCGCTGTTGGACTTCTGTGCTCATCATAGTTTGTCCATCACGAACAGCATGTTTGAACATAAGGGTGTCCATAAGCGCACTTGGCACCAGGACACTCTTAGCCGCAGTTCGATGATTGACTTTTTAGTCATGTCACCAGACTTGCGGCCGCATGTTTTGGACACTTTGGTGAAGAGAGGAGCCGAGCTATCAACCGATAACCACCTGGTAGTGGGCTGGCTCCGATGGCAGGGGAGGCCATCCTCCAGACTTGGCAGGCCCAAGCATATAGTTATGTGGGAGCGTGTGGCAGAGTCTCCTTTCAGAAGGGCCTTCAACTCCCACTTCTGGCAAAGTTGCTACCACGTTCCAAAGGAGGCAAGGGACATTCGATCCAAATGTCCCATGTTCCATGCCTCAATTATTAAGGGGAGCCCATAACTGTGGAAAGGTCAAATGGTGCCTGTCGTGGCGGTAACTCCCGAACCCGGTGGTGGACACCTGTGGTGAGGGGAGCCGTCCAGCTGAAAAAAAAAAAGAGGCCCATCAGGTCTTATTGGCCTGTGCGGCTCCCGAGGCAGCAGACAGGTACTGCCAGGCCAAACATGCTGCAGCCCGAGCTGTCGCTGATCTTGGGCGTGAGAGGAATTTGGTGAGGGCCTGGAAAAGGTTCTGGATCACCATTCAATGCCTCAGGAGGGGGAAGCAGTTCTCCACAAATACTGTATACAGTGGAAGTGGGGATCTGCTCACCTTGACTGGGGGTGATGTTGGGAGGTGGAAGAATACTTCGAGGACCCCCTCAATCCCATCAAACATACCCTCCGTGGAGGAGGAAGACCCTGGGAGTTTGGGTGGGGATCCACCCATCACTGGGACTGAAATCGCCGAGGTAGTCAAAAAGCTCCTCGGTGGTCGAGTTCCAGGGGTGAATGAGATCCACCATAAATATCTCAGGGCTCTGCATGTTGTAGGACTGTCTTGGTCGAGACATCTCTGCAACATCACATGGTCGTCGGGGGCCGTACCTCTAGATTGGTAAACCGGGGTGATAGTCCCCCTTTTTAAAAAGAGGGACCGGAGGGTATGTTCCAATTATCATGGAATCACACTCCTCAGCCTACCCGGGAAAGTCTATGCAGGAGTACTGGAGAGGATGATCTGACTGATGGTTGAACCTTGGATTCAGGAGGAACATTGTGGTTTTCATCCTGGCTGTGGAACTCTCAACCAGCTCTATACACTCTACAGGATCCTGCAGGGGGCATGGGAGTTTGCCCAATCTGTCCACATGTGCCTTGTAGATTTTGAGAAGGCTTTTGACCGTGTCCCTCATGCTTTCTTGTTGGGTGTATGTCGTGGGGATTTTATGGACAGAATTTCTAGGCGCAGCCACGGTGTTGATGGGTTCTGGTTTGGTGGCCATTGGATCTCATCTCTGCTTTTTTCAGATGATGTCCTTTTGGCTTCATCAAGTTGGGACCTCCAGCTCTCATTGGAGTGATTTGCAGAGGAGTGCAAAGCGACCTGGATGAGAATCAGCACCTCCAAGTCCAAGACCATGGTTCTCAACCGGAAAAGGGTGGAATGCACCCTCTGGGTCTGGAATGAGGTCCTGCCCCAAGTGGAGGAGTTCAAGAATCTAGGGGTCTTGTTTAGGAGTGAGGGAAGGGTGGAGTGGGAGATCGACAGGTGGGTCACTGCAGCCTCTGCTTGGTCTCACAAATGGATCCTAACCAGCCCAGCCTGGTGGAATTTAGCATCCATCTTAACACCCTGACTACGGTAGCCATGATTAATCAATACTGATCCATATATAAGGCGCACCCGATTATAAGGCACATGCCGGCTTTTGAGAAATTTTAAGGCTTTTGTGAGCACCTTATAGTGCGGAAAATACGGAAATTATCAGAAGTTTTTCTCTGAGGTAAAGGTCACAACTTTTTGATATGTTGCTGTAAGTTCGAGCTCTTGCAATAATGGACCATTTGATGTTAAATTTTATGGCATTATCATTGAGGTTCCAGATAAATTTGGATAGTTCGGTGCTGGTACTGTATGCCCTATACTGGAATGTTAGCTTGTGTTGGTTGTATCTTTGTTTAAAAGTTCCTTCGGTTAGTCCAATGTAGTTTTTTTTTATAGTAGTGTTGCTTCCTGCCGTAGTGGTGACTTGTGCATTGTCGATGAAGCTGGAAGCTAAGCAGTTGTTGTTGAGTGAGCATACATCTTTAGATTTGCAGTTGCACAGGCTTTCATTGTTATCTCGGCTGTTAACTAGTACTTTTTTGTGTCTGTTGATGATCGATCCTATATTCTCCATTCTACTGTAGCTGATTTTTACGTTGTTCTTGAATAAACTGTGATATTTGTGGTGTCTCGGAAAATGCTCCAATATAAGCATGAGAAATGTTCTAGCCGGTATTCGTTTATACGTTGTTGCTGAAGGGGGGATTTTACCAGATAATGTTTCTTGGATGATTATTTCTTGGTTGGGTGGTTTGCCTTTGCTTGTTGTGGATTAGAATGTCTCCACTGGATCCACTGGATTTGAGAGCAATATCACAGACTGTTTTAGCTTTGTTGAATTCACCTTCAATGCAGGAGTTGTCAGACATTCTCCAGCTGATAGAGTCTGGAAGTTGTTTGATTATGTTCGGTGGGTGATTTGATTTTATGTTGATGTATAGCGGCTGGTTGTTTGGTTTTCTGTAAAGGTGGTATGTTCCATCTACCTAGGTAGCTATGTCTACCTAGGAAAGACTATCACACAAGACAGAAACCTCCTACCCGAAATCAAGTGAAAAATAACCCTGGTCTGGGCAGCATTTGGCAAGTTCAATACCATCATGAGAAACATGAAAATCAGCATGAAGATCAAGAGGAAAATACATGATGAATATATCCTACTGGTCATGACCTATGGTAGCGAAACTTGGGCTCTCAACAACACCATGAGAGAAATGCTAGCAGTAACCCAGCGAAAGATGGAACGCATCATGCTCAACATCACACTGAAAGATAAAAAACAGAACACTTGGATAAGACAGCAAACAGGAATGAAGTATATCATCAGGGTCATCAAAGACAGCAAGCACAGGCGGGCTGCCACGTTGCTCGATTCACTGACAACCATTGGACAATCAGAACAACTGAGTGGACGCCAAGAGAATGGAGAAGATCACGTGGGCGACTGAATTCTGCTCATTACTGCACATGGAAACTGCCTGAAGTGAAAGGTCTGATGCAGCAAGTCTGGACACAACTGATCTCCTGCACACTGATGCAATTTGTTACATATTACTATATACAGTTGAACCTCGCTCAACCGGACCCCGATTGTATGGATTTCGGGTTGTACGGACAACCCAATTTTTTTTTTTATTAATTTTTTTAAGGATAGTTCGCAAGCACTCCACGCTAGCAGCGCGAGCAGCAATAGTAGCGCTAGCAGCAGCGCTAGCACTACATTAAACGAATAACTGTATAACGTATTACAATATGTATTACATGCATTTACTTTTCAGGTATTTGGGTGTTAAATGTTCAGTACTACTGTGATTTTACAAAACTTTGAGGTGATTTTACTTGTACAGTATTCAGTATGGAGTATAGCCCCCTCCTGAAAAAAAAAACACTTCACTCGAACGGACTGTTCACTAATCCGGACAGCCCAACCCCCCCTTTTAGTCCGTACGAGTGAGGTTCGACTGTATTTACTTATGTTTATTCTACATGTAATCACCAGTTCAAATTGTTCAAAAGGTTGTGAGGAACTAGCAATGCTTAACATTAGGTGAGGTTTTTAGCAACTTTGGTAACATCTTGGAAGAACTAGCCTGCACTGTGGGCTCCAAGAATCCTTACACTGACCAGAATGAGGTCAACGCAGTGCTGCAAGGAACACAAAAGCAAGTACGGTGCTCCAGGCTGCGAATGCTCTGCACAGACCTTTGCCAAGTTACCTTTTCCTTGAAAATACAGTATTCCAGGCTACGGATGCTCCGCACAAACCTTGGTCAAGTTACCTTTCCTTGCAAATGTAAAGTAAAGCTGTGGCTCAACATCTAGCAATGAGGGTGGTAAAGTGATTCTGAGATGAGTCTCAGAATACTGGTTGTCAGTGGGTCTGTGGAGCTAATGAACTCTAGAGTGCAGCACACAAACTGAATAGAAATTTCAGTTAAGAGAAGTGATGACCTTATCACCGATGACAAAAGACACTTAATTTGTGTAATGACAAGTCAGTGGTTTGTTGTTTATAAAACCTGCAGGACCGTGCAGACCCATGGTAATAGCAGGAGAGAACAGTGATTGATGCTCATGGTATATGAACTCCATGTACCTCTCTCTCTCTCTCTCTCTCTCATGCCAAGGTAAAGGCAGTTTTCCACTCAAGGGCACATTGTTTTATAAACATTTCTATTATAACCAAGTAGAAGCACATTTCATACAATGGTTCTTTGAGGGTTCAGTTGATCAAACAAGTGTGCTCCTATTTGGCTGGAATAAAGTCTTTGTGGTTTAAGTTGGGTGCATTTCGCCAAACCTATATACTTTTGCAGTGTCATGTGAAAGCAAGGCTTTAATTCATCCATCTTGGTCTTACCTGGACTGTACTACCCAATTCAAGCATCGATGCAGTGATGTAAGCAGTCATGGTCACATTATCATTTACACCACCCTATAATAAATCAAAAAGATAAGGGTCACTCTTTTATAAGAATTTTAAAAATGTTTGGCAATTGTTCAACTGTTTGGAATGGGTCGTACATATATATTTACAGTGGTGCTTAAAAGTTTGTGAATTTTTTTTATAATCACTCATTTGTCAAACGCTTAGTCCTACTAGGGTCACAGGGCGGCTAGTGCCTATCTCGGCCTACACTGGTCGAAGCCAGAGTACACCCTGAATAGCTCACCAGACCATAACAGGGATAGACACACACAACCTAGGGACAATTTGGAAAAACCTGTCTTTGCACTGTTGGCGGAAACCAGAGTACCAAAGGAAACCCACGTAAGCACAGGGAAAACAAGAAAACTCTGCACAGAAATGTCTGAGGAACCAACCACCATGGCATCCTGCTGCCCCGAATTTGATATATTTCTGCATGAATATGATTTTTTCACAACAGATTTTCACACAAGTTCTGAAAGTCAAAAAGTAGAACCCCATTAACCAAATGAGACAAAAATAATAAACGTCTTAATTTATTATCCACTGTTACATATTAGAGTAGCAAAAGTATGTGAAACTTTGAAATAAGACCACCTGGTACAGTAATAACTTTAAATAAATGTTTGTGGTAACTGTTCATCAGTCCTGGACATCAATCCTGAGCAGTTTTAGTTTATCTCTCCATACAGGACAACTTCAACTCTAGTATGTTGTTGGGGTTCCCTCATAGAAATTGTTCAGACAATATTTATTTTGGATTTAGGTAAGGACTTCGACTTGGCCCTTCCAAAATATTACATTCAGTCTTCTTTAATTATTCTTTGGCAAAATGAGTTATGCCTTATGCCGCTGTCTTGCTACATGACTCACTTTCTCTTGCTTCAGCTCACAGACAGATGTCCTGATATTTTCCTTTGGAAATCACTGGTATAATTCAGAGTAAACTTTTAGATTAATTCTGGCAAGCTGTTTTGGCCCAGATGCAACAAAAACAAAGCACAAACTAATGACACTTCCACCAACATGTTTCATTGATTGTAAATGGTTCTTAGGCTGGAATGCAGTGTTTTCCTTCTTCACCTACAAAATTTCTTATTTAAACAAAAACAATATTTCTATTTTGGGTTCAGCCAGTCACAACATTTTTCAATAGCTACCTGACTTGTCCATGTGAGCTTTAACAACATGTAGAAGGGCAGAGCCGAGCAGTCACTTTTTCCTTGCAACCATACCATGAACTATTGTTCAGTACTGTTTTGATAGTGGACTCACTAGCCAATGTGAGAGAGGCTTTTAGTTCCTCTTTCGTTCAAAATACTGACAGTTCCTTTTAGACCTTTTCAACTATTATGCAGTATAACTTGCTCTTCTACTCTTTGCTGGTTGATGAATCTTGAAGAGGGTAACGATATTCTTGAATTTCCATTTTAGGGGTGGTTTAGTAAAATTTTCCAGCCTGATAAGCATCAACAATTTGTTTTTTCTGAGGTCCTCTCAAATCACCTTTGCTCATGCAATCTTATACTTTTGTGAATGTGTGTTGTGAATAACAGATATTGACAGCGTCAGTAAAAAATACATTGCTCTCCAAGAAAAACAACACTACAGCTTGATAAACATATGTATAGATAAAGACCATCTATTCGTGCTTTCGGCAAAAAAATGAAAGATGGAGTTGTTTGACTTCAGCCAGAATACACATATGGACAGGAGAAAACCTTATGGTGATAGAAATGTTATGGTTTGGGTTTGCTTCAATGCATTGGAGATAGTAGTTTGCAGTTATTCAGTGAACAATAATGCCTTCATCCTATTAAAGACTTCTTGAAAATGATGTGAGGCCATCTGCTTGAAAGTTAAATTTGAACCAAAGGTGAACCTTTCAACAATATAATGATCCTAACCCTAAACCCTAATTTTCCTCGTGGTTTTGCTGAGCTAAATCATATTTATTACCATATTTTCCGCACTATAAGGCGCACCTGAGTATAAGGCGCACCTGAGTATAAGGCGCACCTTCAATGAATGGCCTATCTGAAAACTGGTGTCATATATACGGCGCACCGCATTATAAGGTGCACCGGAGTATAAGGCGCACCTTCAATGAATACAGTAGTGGCTGGGGTTGCATTATGCATCCACTAGCTGGAGCTGCGCTAAAGGGAATGTCAACAAAGCTGAGTGGCGTGCCCCACCCCCCACCTTTGCTGTGTTAAGCTGGCTGTATAAGCTGTGGCTAATTAGCACACGGCTGCTTGATTCATGCATGTACTCTCATGGAAAGAAGACTTTACATGCTTGAGTTCTGTCACGGACTATACTGTGTGTATACTGTCACGGATGAAAGACTGTTTGCGTTGAGTTTGGTATACCTCTCAGCCTGCTGAATGTCGGTAAAGTTACTTCCTAGCTCTTTAGGATTACCCTGTCTGGTTGTGCCACGGAGACTGTGCACAGCCTTTTTATTCGTCTGGAACACAGTCAATTGTTTTTTAGGAGTACCCTCAATAAAGATATGTTTTTGTTTTCACCCATCACTGTCTGCCTGGTCTCACAAATGGATCCTAACCAGCCCAGCCTGGTGGAATTTAGCATCAACTTTAACACCCTGACTACGGCAGCCATGATTAATCAACATTGATTCACATATAAGGCGCACCTGATTATAAGGCGCACCACCGGCTTTTGAGAAAATTGAAGGCTTTTAGGCGCGCCTTATAGTGTGGAATATAATGTACTTATAATCGGGGTGAAACTGTTTAAGGGAGTGCAGGGCCTTTGCAAATTGTTGGCTAAGATAGGCTTCAACCTCCCTGTGACCCTAGAAGGTTTAAGCAGTTTGGAAAATGAGTGCGTGAGAGAGTAAGTAATTTCTTAGAGTCCCCACTCCCCCATTTACATATACAACTGTATGTGATGTCTCATTGTTCATATATATTCTTTTAATTAGTTGAGATATTATTTCAGTTGTATGGACTTTAACTTTCAAGCAAACATACCTTCATTCTGTTGTTGAACAATTTCCCATGTGTTTCAAAACAGCTTTTATAGTTTAGGAGCCATTGCTTTCCACTGTTAATGATTTGTGGATCAATAAAGATATAACGCTGTGCTTTGCCAAAAGTCCTCAAAACAAAAGCAGTTAACCTAGAAGTCGACACACAATATTTTAATATTCACCAATGTTTTGTACTCTCAAAAAATATATAATAATAATAGTAATAACAACAATGAGATAAATAACAGGTGCTTAATAAAATAAGTATTAGGTTTGTGAATTAACTGTGTCATATTACTTGTGAAGGTTTGCTTTAAAATGTTCTCACCATGTGTTCCCCTCTCCCCTGCCAAATGTACTGTATGCACCATTTACATGTTTATAATTAAGCTGCCTCTGGTATCCTGGGTAAAGGGAAATAATTTTATCCTGCTAAGTTCATTAAAAATCTGTTCAGAATAAACATTTCGAGCCCAAAATGTTTAAAAGTAAAAACGGTATGCTTACTGACCACTCTTAAGGAACCCAATAGCCCTCTCGCGGATAGCTGAGGTGAGTTGCTTAGTGTTCTCTAGATACTGAAGAATGTAGATATTCGGGGCAAGGAGGGCAATGTTTTGCTCTCCACAGCCATATGGCATCTTCAGTAGTCCATCCAGATTCTTTAAAGCACGGCCAAGTATGTCACCTGCAAAGGAACACAATAGATGTATGCATTCATCCATTTTCTGAACGGCTTAATCCTAATTAAAGTCACAAGGAGGCTAGCGCCCATCTCAGCTGAATCTGGGCGAGGGCAAGAGTACACACTGGACAGCTTGCCAGCCCATAGCAGGGCAGAAACCTGCCGATGGCTATGCAGCCTACTCTTGATGAAAGTCAGCAATGGTTATTTTATATGTCTTTCTCCATAGACAGTGAAACTCATGGCCAGCCTTTTATAACCCAGTTAGCTGCACTGGGGGGGGACAGCAGTGGAAATCTGTTGATAGTGGGGCTTGAACACCTGACCTTGGGATCAGTAATCTAGCATCTTACCCCCTAGCCACTACTGCCCCACAATAGATTATATTAAATGTTATTTATGCAGTCCATTTGACAAACCTAAGCTTGATTTAAATAATTAGGTAAGAAATAGGAAAATAAATGTTTCCTGAAACACTGAAGAGAACATCTTTATTTCAGATTTGAAAGTAGGTAAAGTAAGATAGTGTCAAGGACCGGCGGCCGGCGAGACGCGCCGTGACCGCGGTGACGATTCTTACGCCCCATATGCAGAACCACAGATCCAAAGAAAAAGGCAGAGAGAGAGAGTTCAGGGAGCTCAGGAAGTTTTAATCACTCAAAAGTCACACAAATAAACTTGTACTTCTTCTTTGAAGGAAAAAAAGAAAGGGTCTCTCAATCAGCATAAAACTAACAAAAAGAAATCAAACCTGGAAGGCATATCTTGGCAAGACTCTGAAGCAGGCAGCAAAAAGGCATCCAAAAGGCAACAGAGTGTAATGTCCCAGCAAAGAGCTAACATACAAGGCTTCCTTAAATACACAAAATAAACGACACACAGCTGAAACAGAAAAAGGCATGATTGAGGAGGAAGCGACAGAGTGATGCCTCAACTGCACCCTCTGGCGCCGGGTAGTGGTCATGACATGACAGGATCATGACAGATAGAAGAAGAAAATCTCAGTATGTTGGGCATTGGGGCACTGAAGGACCTGCCTTCTATGTCAGAAAATATGGTGTCTTGGTCAGCAAAAGGATTATTATTGGAAGATTTTCAAGAGTAAGCAGTCAGACAATAGCTAGGGTAGAGTGGAGAAAGATTATGCAGGGGTTTGAAAACGGGAAGCAAGAGTTTGATGTAGGACCTTAATATGACACCAAATCAGTTAGGTGAGAAGCTCGCTTGGCATGAGAGAGATATTGCTGCAGGGTTTTGAATATACTGAGGCATTTGTAAAGACTTTACTGGGAGGCAGATGAAAAGAGAATTACAGTTACCATTATGAGATGTGAATAAGGCAGGAACCGATGCTTGTGTATCACTATCAGACAAAAACAGGTAATGTTGAGTAGATTTAAATGTAGATCAAAGAATGTGATTTTGGAGAGGGACTTGATATTTAGATCAAAATTTTAAATCAAAATTACGTGATGGGAATATAGTACATCAAGGTTTCTGACAACAGGAGCTGGCTAAACAAGCACACCATCAGTATTAAGGGAAAAAAGGTGGAATTAGATCAGGAATTTTGACAGACTGATGAAAAAAGTAACTTCTCCTGATAAAAGGTTTCAATGTGAATTTGTTTTGATGATGCCATCAATGATGTAATATCATGTAATCATTACCTTATAAACAACCCC
>JAQNCB010000013.1:24444929-24455909 GCA_030068295.1 Euristhmus nudiceps
AGTCTACAATCGCCGGATTGCCACACACGGGTGCGTACATTGACGACCTGATCACATGGAGTGACTCCTGGGAAGAAAGGATGTGGAGTTGTTGTTCCAGCACCTAACCCAGGCCAACCTGACTGTTAATCTGAACAAGAGTGACTTTGGTTGTGCTACCGTCACCTATTTTGGCTACGTCATAGGCCAAGGTAAGGTGGCACCCATAAATGCAAAAGTCCAAGCCATCTTGGACTTTCCAGTTCCTGACAACAAAAAAGCTTTGCGCCGCTTCCTTGGAATGATCGGGTACTACCGCAAGTTCTACAAGAAGTTTGCTGAGATTGCTCTCAGTCTAACTAACCAACTGAAGCAAAGTGTAAAGTTCACTTGGGATGATGCCTGCCAGTGAGCCTTCGATCACCTGAAGTCTCTGCTGTGTTACTTCCCTGTGCTCAAATCTCCGGACTTCAACCAACCGTTCTCCATTGCGGTCGATGCTAGCGACCAAGCTTGTGGATCTGTGCTCCTACAGAGAAGTGACTGATGACATTGAGCATCCCGTGGCCTACTTCTCCAGGAAGTTCAATCGCCACCAAAGAAACTATTCCACAATAGAGAAGGAGCTGTTGGCTCTGGTTCTTTCTTTACAACATTTTGAGATCTATGTTTGTACAGGGCAAAAGCCAATGGTGGTGTAAACTGACCACAATCCATTAATGTTTTTGAGTAAGATGAAAAACAAGAATCGGAGATTGATGAATTGGAGTTTGATTTTACAGGAGTTTGACTTGGAAATTAAGCATGTAAAGGGTATTGACAATGTGATTGCTGATTGCCTATCCCATGTTTGAATGTGTATATATCACGTTATGAGCATATTGTATTATATGTATACACAAGTGTCTACTTAACCATTTTTTGTGTTTAAATGAAAAATTTTCACTTTATAAGTCAAAATTTGTCCCTTTTGGAATGGAGGTGTAATGTGGATAGAGGCCACTAGATGGTAGTATATACTTTTTTTTTTTTTTTGAGCCCAGATTAGCTATAGGATTGGAGACGTCCAGGCATGTTCAGACAAGTCCCAGAAAATAAAATATAATAAAAGGGTCTAAATGTGGGTGGGGTCTGCAAAAGAGTATATAAGGAGCAAGTTGAGAGTAAAGGGGGAGTAGGAGAAATTGCAAGGAGAAGGATGTGTCATTCTGTTCAAGACCTGTGGTAGAGCATTTGCTTTTCAGGACATCACCAAGGAATCCAAACAAAAGGAACTGTAAATATTTTCTTATTTTTGTTATCAATCTTGGTCATTAGGTTAGTTTAGTTGTAAATTAAAGGTGTTTAAGTTTTGCAAACTGTGTCAGTCATCCCTTGCTGTTGCTGTTGTGTTGTAAATGTAATAACAAATTGGGGCCATAACATACCTTACGCTGAATTTCCCTGTTACACTTGTTTACTCTCTTCAGTCCTCTGTGTCCCACTTCTTATTTGCTAACTTCTTTCTCTGTATACACTCCTGCATGTTCTACCAAGTCTCATTCTCTACTTTCCTTCCAGAAGACACACAAAGTACTTTCCTACCTTTCTACCTGATCACGTTGGCTGTAATTGTCCAGTCATCTGGAAGAACCTCTTGACCTCCCAGAGCCTGTCTCAACTCCACTCTGAAAACCACACAACACTCTTCCTTTTTCAGCTTCCACCAATTCGTTCTCTGTTCTGCCTTTGTTCTCTTCATTTTCCTGACCACCAGAGCCATCCTGTACACCACCATTCTATGCTGTCTGGCTACACTCTCACCTACCACTACTTTGAAGTCACTGATCTTCAGATTACATCATCTACATAAGATGTAGTCCACCTGTGTGCACCGACCTCCGCTTTTAAGTCACCTTATGTTCCTGTCTCTTCTGGGAGAAATTATTCATGACAGCCATTTCCATTCTTTTGCAAAGTCTACCACCACTTGTTCTTCTGCGTTCCTGTCCTGGATACCAAACCTGCCCATCACTTCATCACCTCTGTTGCCTGCACCAACATGTCCATTGAAGTCAGCACCAATCACCAACCTCTCACTTGTGAGAAAACTCTATATCACTTCATTCAGCTCACTGTTGGCACAGTTTTTTATGCCGGATGTCCTTCCTGATGCAACCCTCTGCATTTATCCTGGCTTGGGACCTGCACAAGGAAGACACTGCCTTGTGCCCCCCTTTAGGCTGCATTTCTTATTAACATCTTTGTTCTCATTACCGTGTTTTCCAGACTATATGTTACTCCAGAGGATAAGTCAAATCAGCCAAAAAAATGCATAATAAAGAAGAAAAAAACATATATAAGTCGCACTGGCGTATAGGTGCATTTTGGGGGCAATGTTGTTTAAATGATTTTAAATGAAAGTTAACGCACATTTTTTGTATGAAGACAACGTGACGATGATGCACTAAAAATGGATCTTTGGCAATTAAAACATGACATGATGAGATGAGGCTTAACGAAAATGTTGGTGTGTGAGACACAGTGCGTATACCATCTCTGCATACTCTGTGCGTGACGCAGAACGGGGAGGAAAAACAAACGTTGCAGTCTCACCTTTGCACATAGGAACATGTAGTTCCACTGAAACATTAGACTGTTGGCTCAAACATGTTAAAGTAGACTCTTCATTTCAAATTATGGTATATTATATGCTTTATCTTGCGTGAAGTCATTTGGCTTTCACCCGCAGCCTCTGTTATTTACCTGTCTCAGATGCCGATGGAGAGTAAGAGTCGCTGTGATGTGCTGTCATACCACTGCCATTCTCTCTTTTTAAGACAGTTCATGTTTTTGATAATCTGTGTTGTCTTTCTGGATCATTGGAAATCTGGTTCAGCCATCTCAACAAGCACGAAATGGTTCCTGTGTTACTAGCGTGAAAAATAATCAACTTGTGAAATGCTGTTGCCAGCGTGAAAAATAAGCAACAAGTGAAATGTGGTTACCAGTGAAAAAAATAACTAAATTATATAATAATGTGTTAATTTCACATACAAGTCGCTCTGGAGTACAAGTAACCCCCCCCCGGCCAAACATTAAAGAAAGAGACTTGTAGTCCAGAAAATACGGTAACTTCATTGTAAATAGAAATCGAAACCCTAATAGAGGAACAACTGTTTTTAAGCTAGTATAGCTTTTCTCACAATATTCAGCAACATTCAATATCACAACATATGTGACCCATGAAAGCAAAGTGTAAATTATTAAGCATCTTGTTGAACTTTTAAATGCGAATTTCTCCAAGGTTTCATACTTGAGTCTAAAAAAAAAATGATGGCATGTTTTGGTGAGCTATTCCAAAACTTGGAACATGGGTTAAAAAAATTTGGTTTCATTTTACAGCTCAGGATATCAGCTACTAAAAGTTAACAGTCACTAAAAATTATAATTTCTGACTAAATACCCACTTTGCTTTGATGGTTCATGTAATGGTTAAAAATAGATCATTCATTAATATGACTTTATTCGACACACTGCTGTGATTTGAGAGGAGAAAAACACATTGTGATGTCTTGTTTTTTGATAATTTAACTGCATTCATGTACCCTGTTATATATTATTCCATATATACAGTTGAACCTCGCTCGTACAGACTAAAAGGGGTTATCGGGTGTCCGGATTAGTGAATTGTCCGCTAGAGTGAAGCAGGCTGCTGCCTGCGGCGCTGGGCTCGCGACCTATCCTTAAAAAAAAAGAAATAAAAAATAAAATTGGGTTGTTCGTCGGACCCGAAATCCGTACGATCGGGGTCCGGTCGAGCGAAGTTCAACTGTACGTGTGTATGTGTATATATATCCAGCCACAAAAGAATTCTGATTGGTATTCCACTGACTGACACGTAATTTTTTATTTTTTTTTTCTTCTTCTTATTCTGTCAGGAGTAGTGCCTACTGCTGAGGACCCATCTGCAATCACAACTATTCAGTCAGCTGCCACATTTTCCTCTGAGCAGCCCATAAAATACCTGTTCAAGACAGAGGGAGCTGGGGGGCAGGTAGGGGAACCGTACCCTCCCATCGGGCAGGTAGGACAGGAGTAGAAGTCATGAAGATGTGAACTGCGAAGTCGTATCACCCTGCTCTATGAGCATATCTCAGTTCACTTTGTTGGAGTGGATATGTTTTATGTTAGCAGTGTCTCACAAACCATAGGAGCTTAAGAGATGTGTTTTACTCGATGACAGCAAAAAAATATTTTATTTCTTTATTTTTTCTTTATTGCAGGTGACATATCGAGTAATTCAGGTTGCAGATGGACAGTTAGAAGGGCAAACAGATGGCACTGCAGCTGTCAGTGTTGTTGCTGGGTTTCCTGCTACAACACAACCTGTTACACAGGAAAGTGTACTGTAATGTATGTTACATTCTTCATAACTGGTTGTCCTTCTGTCAGTGTAATTAATACCTCGGTTGGTCCATGTAAACAGGCCGTGTTCTCTCAGTCCGAAGCCTTGGAGGGAGATGGCACAGAAACACATTACACATATTACCCCGCCACTATTTCAGATGCAGGAACAGGTACTATGGTCACTGGTGTGCAGGCATCTGAAACAATACTAAGCCAGGGAACACCTACAGGTAATGTGATTTAAAAATGTTTTTTATTTTCTTTCTTTATTTTAATTTTTTTTTAATTATGAAGTCTACTGTGATGTCATACTTTTGTTTTCACTGCAGACCCATGTTACATTTCCAGGTTTTATTAAATTGAGGTTCTCGCAATATGGAAACCGTACCAGCACTTTCATCGTTAATGTAGTGATTTTTATTGATTGGAATTTTGCTTCTGTATACCACCACCAAGGATTTAAAATGAAGCAATCAAGATGTGAGTGAAGTGTAGCCTAAAACCTGGGACCCATGTATATGACATGCTCTGTTTCTTCCCTTCAGCCACCTTCAGTTACTGCTTATTTATGAGTCCTTCTGCCTTGAGTTTTGCTTTTAGTAACTGAAAAGCAAGGGGAGTTGGATTGAGTTGACTTTAAAAGCTGTTTTGGTGTACAGAAGCAGATTACAAAAATATAACTTGACTGTATAAACCATTACTTTTTGTATTATGCACACTAAACCAGAATATTAATACTTTTGTATGTACACCTTGAAGATAAATGTGTGAAATGGTATTAGAAAAAAAAATTAATTTCAAATAAGATCCAGTACCTGTTTGAGTTTTTACAGGTAAACCACCACTTTTACTATTCTACGTATTGCTGTAAATCTTTGTTTTTGCAGATTTCATGTTTGTGACACTTGTGTAACTAATTTGTAGCATGTGTCCCAGTTTGTGTGTACAGGGTCTGTTGCAGAATAATTGCAATGGGTAGCATAGTAATAGATTCTTTTTTTGTGAACAGTTAGTCTGTGTTGCATGTGTCACAGTATTAGCAATTTATATAATTAAGCTAGCGAACCTGGCTGTTTAATGTGTCACATATTATGTAATATATATTTTGTACATGGGACTGCTTATAATGGCCCCCCCTATATGGAGCGAAGCTTTCTACTTTGGAGAACATGATCAACCTGATTTTTCATTCGTCTGTCCATATGGTTATCACCAAAGTCTTGATGCCTTAAAACCTGAAAAATGCTATTTGGAATTTAAAACTACTAATTTTCTTTCGGCTTCTTCCCTCAGGGGTCGCTACAGCAAATCATTTGTTTCCATCCATCCCTGTCCTCTGCATCCTCTTGTCTCACACCATCTAACTTCATGTCCTCTCTCAGTGCATCCATATACCTTCTCTTTGGTTCCTCTGGGCCTCTTTCCTGGTAGTTCAAACCTCAGCATCTTTCTATCAATATATTCACTATCCCTCCTCTGTACATGTCCATACCATCTCTTGCTTTGTCTCCAAGACATCCAACGTGTGCTGTCTCTCTGATGGACTCATTCCTGATCCTGTCCATCCACGTCACTCCCAAACAGAGCCTCAGCATCTTCATCTCTGAGACCTCCAACTCTGCTTCCTGTATTTTCCTCAGTCGCACTGTCTCTAAACCATACAACATCGCTGGTCTCACCACCGTCTTGTCCATCTTTCTTTTCATTCTTACTGATTTTCTTGTCACAAGTCACACCTGACACTTTTCTCCACCTGTTCCACCCTGCCTGCATGTGCTTCTTCACCTCCTTTCCACACTCTCCATTGCTCTGGACTGTTGACCCTAAATACTTTAAATTCTCTACCTTCTTTAGCTCTACTCCCTGTAACCTCATTGTTCCACTTGGGTCCATGTCGTTCACATACATGTATTCTGTCTTACCTCCACCTCTCAAGGCTTCCCTCCTCCTGCTGCTTACTCTCGCTACAGTGTCCTCTGCAAACATAATGGTCCGGATTGTTGGAGATTCCTGTCTAATCTCGTCTGTCACCCTGTCCATCACAACAGCAAACAAAAAAGGGCTCAGAACCAATCCTTGGTGCAGACCCACCTCCACCTTGAATTCCTCTGTCACGCCTACAGTACACCTCCCCACTGTTACAGCTTCCATACATGTCCTGTACTACTCTAACATATTTTTCTGCCACTCCAGACTTCCTCATACAGTTCCACTGTTCCTCTCTCGGTACCCTGTCATATGCTTTCTCCAGATCAACAAATACGCAATGCAGCTTCCTCTGACATTCTCTGTATTTCTCAATCAGCCATCTCAAAGCAAATACTGCATCTGTAGTAGTCTTTCTTGGCATGAAACCATACTGCTGCTCGAAATTGCTCCCTTCTATCCTAAGTCAAGCTTCCACTACTCTTTCCCATAACGTCATTGTATGGCTCATCAACTTTATCCTGTGTAGATGCTGCAACTCTGCACGTCTCCCTTGTTCTTAAAGATCGGTACCAGCACACTTCTCTATTCATCAGGCACCCTCTCGCTCTCTAGGCTCTTGATGAACAACCTGGTTAAAAACTCTACTGTGACACCTCTCCAAGGCACTTCCATACCTCCTCAGGACCAACTGCCTTTTCACTCTTCATCCTCTTCAGTGTCCTACTAACGTCATCTTTACTAACCTTTGCTACCTCCTGGTACGTAATGGTCGCCTCTTCTACTGTTCGCTGTCTCTCATTTTCTTCATTCATCAACTCTTCATAGTACTCTTTCCATCTTCCTATCACACTTCCAGAGTCTGTCAGTACATTCCTATCTCTGTCCTTGATCACCCTAACCTGCTGCACATCCTTCCCATCTCTATCTCTGCTTCCCCAATCTGTATAAATCATTCTATCTTTCCTTGCTGTCCAACCAAGCATGTCATCGTATGCCCTTTGTTTGGCTTTGCCACCTCTACTTTCACCTTACGCATTTCCCTGTAGTCCGGTTTACTCTCTTCAGTCCTGTCAGTGTCCCACATCATCTTTGCTAACCTCTTTCTCTGTATACACTCCTGCTCTTCTTAATTCCACAACCAAGTCTTCTTGTTTACGTTCCTTCCAGAAGACACACCAAATACTTTCCTCCATGTCTCCTTGATAACATTAGCTGTAGTTGTCCAGTCATCTGGAAGTACCTCCTGACCACCCAAAGCCTGTCTCAACTCCACCCTGAAAACCACACAACACCCTTCCTTTTTCAGCTTACACCACTTCGTCCTCAGTCTGCCTTTGTCCTCTTCATCTTCCGCACCACCAGAGCCATCCTGCACACCACCATTCTATGCTGTCTGGCTACACTCTCACCTACCACTACTTGGAAGTCATGGGTCTCCTTCAGGTTACATCAACTACACAAGATGTAGTCCACCTGTGTGCACCGACCTCCGCTTTTATAAGTAACCCTATGTTCCTGCCTCTTCTGAAAGAAATTATTCACGACAGCCATTTCCATTCTTTTGCAAAGTCTACCACCACCTGTTCTGCATTCCTATCCTGGATACCAAACCTGCCCATCACCTCTGTTTCCTGCACCAACAAGTCAGCACCAATCACCAACCTCTCACTTGTGAGGATACTCTGTATCACTTCATCCAGCTCATTCCAGAATTTCTCCTTCTCTTCTAATTCAAATCCTACCTGTGGGCATAACCACTGACAACATTGAAGATCACACCGTCAGTTTCTAGCTTCAAACGTGTCACTATCTGACAATTCTTTTAACTTCCAGAATATTCCTAACAAACTCTTCCTTCAAGATAACCCCTACTCTATTTCTCTTCCCATCTACACCATGATACATAATGAAACAGCTTGAACCTTGCTCCTAGGCTTCTCGCCTTGCTACCTTTCCACCTGGTCTCCTAAACACAGTATGTCCACCTTCCTCCTTTGCATCATGTCAACCAACTCTAGTTTTTCCTGTCAGTCCCAGACTTTTGCCTTCTCTCTTAGCCTGCAGGCACATCTTCCTCCTCTCCTTCACAGTATCCCAATTTCCACCAGCGCCCTGTAGGTTATCAGCACTGAAGGCGGTCGTTGTTAACCCGGGCCTCGACCGATCCGGTATAGAAGTCATACAGTTTATTTTCATTTTTACTGTGGCAAAGTTTTTATGCCGGATGCCCTCCCTGACACACAACCCCCTGCATTTATCCAGGCTTGAGACCAGCACAAGGAGGACACTGGCTTGTGCCCTCCCCTTTAGGCTGCATTCTATTTGGAAATTGAAAACCACTCCAAATATGAAATCTTTTGGTTCATAATTATAGTGACTCGAGTCATCTCAAAGGTTTGGGCCAAATCTTTTTTTCTTTACAAGCTTATTCTTTACAAATGAATGGCAGATGTCTTTTTGACAAAAAAGAATGTTTAACCTCACCCAGACCCCTAGCTAAGTCGTTATAGAGGGGAGCCCCACCGTGCCTCTGTGGAAGACTGCCCTTTCCCCTCAAAAAAATTTTAGTTGGTAACCTGCCACCTGAGGAAGTTGGGTGGTAAATGCATTTTTTTTTCCTTTTTCAGTTAACTATTTCGTAAATACATCATCAGTAGTGTGCATATGACAGTGATATAGACTGAAGGTCTGCGTTATGTCAAAATATGCTCTGACAATGATGTATCAGCACTACAAAATCAGTGGTCCCCCACCCTTTTTTTGCACCACGGACAGGTTTCATGTAAAACAATATTTTCACGGACTGGTATAGTAGTGACGTGCGATGATGTTGACAGCTGGTGAGGCACTGACTCTCAGAGTCAGTCACAAGTACAGATGAACTCAAGAGTGTATTACTCACCATTTGATTGACAACAGACAAAAAGGCAAGGCATATAATCTAATTATTTGAAAGCATTTCATTTGCAATATATAGAGGGACATTGACACACTATTTGTATTGAATACCAGCACTGTTTGTGAGGGATGTACGCAGTTCACTGAGCGGCACAGCAAATTGCTACCTCACTGCGCGTCTCCACCCTGGATGAATGTGAATGGTGAACAGGACATATGGAAATTGTTCTATTCTTTATTGAAAAAAAAAAAATTAATATTGGATTCGAACGGTAAAATGGTTTCTAATACACGCCAGCTGACAAATATTAACATTTGTTATGTTTTATGATTACATTTTTTTTTCTTTTCAAGATTGACAGGGGAGGCAGAGTGTTCTGCCCACGTCACTGTGGTATAGGAAGAACTAAAAACAAAGTGCTTAAAAATATAAGTCCCCATCTCATCGAATTAGTGGGAAGCGCTCCAAAGACATTTGGGGTTTTTTTGCTTACTCTTTCAGACTTCGATAATTAATAAAAAAAATTGTTTATTCTACCTTTGTGACGGCCCTGGTACCAAATGACCCATGAACAGGTGCCGGTCCGCAGCCCGGTGGTTGGGGACCTCTGGTGTAAATGACAAAAACAATGCGTGTGATTTTTCGAGAAAATTCACCAGCCTTATTTCAAACGAGACTTAAAAGTTGCAAAGCAATAATAAGAGAACGGCACCTTTACAGCATGTAAGCACCAACATGCCGAAAAAATGGCGACTATTAAAACGAGACAGCTTGCACCCCATTGCACTATTTGGATGTGTGTGTGAGTGAGAGAGAGCGAGCAATAGTGCAGTGCGAAGCTGAACCTGCGCCTTCCTCTACGATCCGTTCATTCCATGTCAGATTGGAGCGTAATTGCTTGTTAGAGGTTTTTATTAATTAAACCTGGGCATTTATATTTTTATATATTTCATATATTTATTTTGGACACTCATAACAGACTAGATCAACTTTCCACCTGGTGCTGATTAGGAAAATAAAAATCCCATTTTATATCAGAGGAGAGATTATGTGAAAAATCCAAGTTGAACTAGTTATTTTAGGAAAAGTAAAAAAAAAAATACAGCAATGGGTTACTATAATTCCGTTATCTATTTCTCGTATTATAGTGCCCTCCAGATCGTTTTTTTTTCCGCCCCAAGATTAGTGACTGATACTATTGAATGGTAAAGTTTAAATTTCAGTGCTTATTTAGCAACTTGTTGATAAAATGTGTTAATTTTATAATAGTAATTTCAATCTTTTGTGGAAGTGCAATATATGATGTTGTGCAGTGTAGGTTGTATTTTTATTTTTCATTGGTTGTCTGTGATACCTGATGTCTTATTTTGTGCCATATATTCTTTTTTTTCTGTGAACATTTTATCATTTATTGTAATGTTTTATTTGCATAAATGATTTTTTTTTTGTTAAAAGAATAGTCCTTGAATTGAGAATATGTTAAAATATGTTTTAATGTTACTAAGTATTAAACTAATCATTTACAATATTTCTGTTTTTATCTTGGCATGCTTAGATTAGGAGTGTGCAATTGAATTTTTGTGATAAAATGAACATTTCACTGTTAATGATGGATGCAGGATCCATAAGGTACAGCAAGCCTTTCGAAAACAATTTGGTATCGAAGACTACCGTATTTTCCGGACTACAAGTCGCTCCGGAGTATATGTCGCATGAGCCAAAAATGCATGATAAAGAAGAAAAAACCATACATAAGTCGCACTGGACTATAAGTCGCATTTTTT
>JAQNCB010000013.1:24494094-24504520 GCA_030068295.1 Euristhmus nudiceps
GTGTGATCGTGTAGGGATCAGTAGTGCCGAGCCCGACATTTTGACACTTGGTTATGTATCGGGACTTACATAAATCGACTTATTTAAATTGTCTACATAAATTTTCATGGAAAAAAAGACACTCGCATTAACATTTGCGATATTTACTCTATATTGTTTGCCGTCCAAAATGGCCGCGCAGTCCCTGTGTAGTCACGTGACTGCATAAACCTAATAAGCTGGACTCGTGAAAGACATGGTTACTGGACTCTACTGGTATTTCCATGTGTTCTGTCAGTCTGTATATGCTGCCTCTTAGATCTGTGTGTGTTTGGGTATTCCTCTACATCTGTTTACTTACGTTATTGCATTTGTTGTTTACTCTGTCTGTCTGCGGCACAGAGACTGTGTGCAGAGCGTCTGTTTGTTTTGGACTTCGGTCAGCGTTGTGGGAATATCTTCAATAAAGACTGTTTTTGTTTTTCACCCATCGTCTGCTCTCTGCTGTGGTCTGCTAATCGTTCTACAATACCCCCCCTGCATGTACGCTAACTCGCTTAGCGTGTATGCTAACAATCCATATTATGTCAAAACTCTGTGCTAATAACCTAGAGAGTGCTAAAAACACAGATGAGTACTGGGTTCGGTGAGGGCATTTCTGTATGGAGTTTGCATATTCATTAAATAATACTGAAATCAGTCAACATTTTTTGACATTTAAAAAACATTTCTTGTCAAACTAAAATGAAACTAATTCATTTTAATCAGTTTAAGTGAATTATTACACTAACAAATTTTTTAAATATATTTTTTTACAGTTCACAATGAAGGCATAAGTGTCTATGGTATGCTTTTTCGCCATTGATTGTTCCGTAACCCTTATAATAACAATTTATATATAATATAATAGAAATACAGTAGAATCTTTAACAAAAAAAAATTATTATTAGCACAATGTTAAATGGGCTTTTGAAATGCATTTGATACTGGCCTGAAATAATAATGATTACTGGATATTTATCTATTCTATTACCTACTGTTATTCATAAAGATTTATTTATTTATTTGAACTGTCAATCTTCTCTGGTTTTAAGAAAATGAGGAGTACAATACCAATCAAAAGAAAACAATACCAACAAAAGGTAATTCATTAATTGCTACCATCATATCTACAAGGTACTAACTATTAGCATACCTGAACAAGATAACAATAACCCCTCATCTTCACTGGCATTAGCAACCAGATTCAGTAAAATGCAGAATCAACATCCAGATTCAGGACTATACTATGGTAAGTAAACCTTTCTTTAGCATGTGATGGATACCATTAGAATTAAATTGTAAATGATTACAGTTATCAAAAATAAATAAATAAATCGACACACCCCTATTAAATAACAGGTTATTATGATGTGAAAATGTTATTACACACACTCACACAACACACATCTTTCCCCCACATTTTCTTGCAAACATGCTCCAATTTAATTGAACTATTGAGAAGCCATAGCCTAATGGTTAGAGAAGCAGCTTTGGGTCTGAAAGGTTGCTGGTTTGATTCCTGGACCAGTGAGGGTAAATTGTGTAGCGGTTGCGGAGTGGGCCTTCGTGCCTTTGTGCTTGAAATGCCCTTGAGCAAGGCACTTAACACGCAACTGCTCTCCAGGTACCTCAATGCGAAGCAGCCCACTGCTCCAAGTGTGTGTCTGTGTGCTCAATTTGAATGGGTTAAATGCATAGGCAATCCCTTGGGGGTTTAATACAGTATATCAAATTAAAAAAATAGAACTGTGATGGTATCTACTGCGCACAGAGTTTAATGGGATTTAGAAATTAAAAAACGTTTTGTCTATCTGTCTTAGAGAAATCAACAGGTAATGACCTGATATTTGATGTTATCCATCATTCCCTTTATTCCATTTATGTCCAAAGCCACAGTTCTTAACTAAGCAGAATCAGATCCATTGTATAATGCTGCCACCAGAATGCGTCAATGGTATTATTTGGGTAATAAGTATACCCCAAAATTTAAACATTGTTTGAAGTCCTCAGAAAGGGTAGGCTATATAAATCCTTGTGATATGTAAAGAATTTTTACATTAAAAAAACCCTGTGATTTTAACATGGTTATGTAGACTGTTTAAAAACTATAAAAACATCTTGTTCTTTTGTATTCTAGCCAATCAGTCAGAGATAAACAAATTTGGCTGTGATGGGAAGAAAATCAAAGACGCAGGTACAGTAAAAAATTTATTCATTAAATATAGCCCAATACATAGATGTCCAGTCTTATCCGCAAGCAGCAGAAACACCTTCCACCTGTTTCAATCACTGATCTAAAAAAAAAAAAAAACAAGAAAAAATAGATTACACATTAGTGAATTCTGTTGCATGTGCAGATAGCAGTTGTGTGTTGCGTTCTCCTGGAACAGTCTCATAGTGCTGATGTTGCGCTTTAAAAGGGTCTCATGAAAGTTACCATGGAACACTGAATCTCGATGTTGCAGATTTTAGGTATGAAGTTGGGGATCATTTTTTCATGAGACAGACATTTTTGGTGTCAATTGAGGGATTCATAGCCATACATTTCTATTTTTATCTAAACTTAACTTGAATACCCTTGATATGGACTTCCCTTTTAACCTTCACTGCTTGGCAGGGGAGGTTATGTATTCAACAAGATCTGTTTGCTTGGCTTTTAGCAGGCAAAAACTACTAACCAGACTTTCAGCCAACTTCACTAAAATTGGCTATGGATCTAGCAAAAAGGCATAACATATTGGAGTAGACAACTGAGCTCCTCTCTTCACCCGAGTGTCCAAAACATGCGGCCACAAGTCCGGTGACACGACTACAAAGTCAATCATTGAACTGCGACCTAGGGTGTCTTGGTGCCAGGTGCATTTATGGACACCCTTAGGTTCGAACATGGTGTTCATGATGGAAAAACAGTGACGGGAACAGAAGTTCCAACAACGAAACACCATTCAGGTTTCCATACCTACCAATCACATACTTCCAGGTCACACCGTCATTGCCCACATGGGCATTGAAGTCTCCCGGCGCCGGTTCCTTCCCCACCCGAGAGGTAATATTCCATGTCCCAAGAGTCAGAGTTAGTAGCCGAGGATCGGTCCGACAGAAGCCAAGCCTTCGGTCGCCACCCAACTCACAGCGCACCTGACCCTTATAGCCCATACCACAGGTGGTGGGTCCATGGGAGGGCAGACCAATGTCTCGTTTTCATACTGGACCTAGCCGGGCTCCATGGGCAGAAGCCCAATCACCAGGCGCTTGCCTTCAATCCCCTTCCCAGGCCTGGCTCCAAGGGGGGACCCCGGTGATCCACATCCGGGCAATGGAAACTGTGTCCTTTTATTTTTTTTATCCATAGAGGTCTTTCTGAACTGAGCTTAGTCTGGACCTTCACCTAGGACCTGATTGCCCCTGACAACATGACCCAGCCCATAACCAAGCCCTCAGGGCGTATGGTGTACCGCACCCGTTTCTAGGGGCCATTCGGTCTCTGTATCACTGGAGTCAGAGCTTGGTCCGCATTGGTAACAACAGGTCGAATTATTTCCGGTGAGGGTTTAAGTCCGCCAAGGCTGTCCTTTGTCACCAATTCTGTTCATAATTTTTATGGACAGAATTTCTAGGTGCAGCCTAGAGGGGTTGAGGGGTTCTGGTATGTTAGGCATAGGATCTCATCTCTGCTTTTTGCGGAGGTTGTAGTCCTCTTGGCTTCATCAAGCTGGGACCTCCAGCTCTCATTGGAACAATTTTCAGCCAAGTGCCAAGCGGCCGGGTTGAGAATCAGCACCTCCAAGCCAGAGGCCATGGTTCTCAGCTGGAAAATGGTGAAATGCGACCTTAGGGTCTGGAATAAGGTCCTGCCCTAAGTGGATGAGTTCAATTATCTTAGGGTCTTGTTCATAAGTGAGGGAAGGAAGGAAGTTGAGATCAACAGGCGTATCCCTGCAGCCTCTGCTGTAAAACGGAATTTGTACCGGTCCATCGTGGTGAAGAGGCAGCTGAGCCGCAAGGCAAAGCTCTCAATTTACCAGTCGATCTAAATTCCATCTGGACATCTGGACCTCTCTGCTTAGGCTGTTACTCCCTCGATCCGACCCCGGATCAAGCGAAACATGATGATGATGATAGTGATGATGATGATATTGGAGCAGATCCAGATTAGGATCCAGTACCAAGGATCTGTTAAAGGCTTTTTAACAAGCATTTATTAAAGTTTTATTCTGTTTGCAGGATTACACAAAAGCTACTGAAAAGATTTTCATCAGACTTGTTGGTGGGATAGGGCCTGGGCCTGGAAAGAATCCATTAAACTGAACAGTGCACATTTTCACTGCATTTTCTCTCATTAAACGCAGATTATGGTCATATAGGGTAAACTAAAATAAACAAACAGATAAATAAATAAATAAATAAATAAATAAATAAATAAATAAATAAATAAATAAATAAGAAAGAAACCACTCGAATTGTAAAGTCTAGACAATTTTCTCTCACTTTTTGCTAAAATGTTATTCAGTAAAATCAATAACTTTTCTCTACACATGCATTAATCTGCCATATCTCAAAATGTGGTCCAGCCGCTTCTGACTGTTTTGGTAATTGAGGGTCACAGGTTAGAAACATCGACATTATATGCACTGCACATTTGTTCTCAATTAACAATTGATTGTGAACAGTCGAGTGTGTGAATTTATATTACACATTTTTAAACTGAGGAGAGATTTGGAAGAGATTATATCTCCAAAAGACTGAAACTTGCATTAAATCTTAGTCTCAACATGTAAAGTGCCCTGTGATGGCCTAGTGAGCTGTCCAGGGTGTTCTCGGGGACATGGGCCGAAAATGAATGAATGAGCATGTAAAATACACCATTTAGGAACTGTAGGTTTAGGGGAATATCTCAATAACACAAGAATATCATTAGTTACTTATTTATGGATTGCTTAATCTTTGAAATGGAGGACTTGCTGACAGAATCAATGACAATTAGCCACAAAACATCTAAGAAATCATTTATCCTAGTAAGAGTGTGAGTGAGATCTCTGCTATCACCACAGGGTGATGCCAGTCTGCTGAATACAATCACTTCTGTAAATACAACATTACACAGGCCAAAAACATCACGTGCTTCTTCAGTGCGATTGAGTTAAAAGCCTTTCTATTCAAATAAGTGATTCACTGCGTGACAGTAATAGTTTATTTTCACAGCTAAAAAAACAAAAATTGCCTACTGCATATGGCACATAAAATTCTGTTTACATTGTTTAAAAAAAGAAAGTTTATTTTATTTTATGGCTTGAAACAAGTAACAGTCTGGAGGGGAAGATATAACGGAAGAAGTTACCATTACGCAGATATTTATTACCACAGTTAGACACCAGCATGAGTGGCACCACCATTGAGTTGTCATGTGTACAGGTACACCAGAGGGATGGAGAGATGAAAGGCCACTTCTTGACATTCCAAAGAGAACTGTTTCCCTTATCAATGGTGCTCCACTCTACGCTAACTACACTTTTTAAAATAAGAATTAAAAACCGGTGCTCCAATGGTCTGGCTAGCTGTTTAGTGTGTGCCCCGCCTTTGCCAGAGTTGTCCGAGATAGGCACCAGCCTCCCCACGACCACAATTAGGATCAAGTGGCTAAGAAAATGAATGAATGATAAATAAAACAATTGCAAAAGAAGAATGACGGCATGCTTTCTTTACTTTGAAGTCACTGACTGCTTCATCACATTCTCTTGATAACATCATGCATGACAATCCACAGTTATCCCAATTCTGCTGAAGTCGGCCTATCTACCATACAGATTTTTCTCAGGGAGAAAAAATATGTGTCATGTAGTAACTGTTTGATATTTTCATGCCAGATTATGTATGTTGACTAACTTCAGTATGAACCATCTGAATTATTCAGACCTTAATCCCTCTTAAAATTATTATTTTCATTATTATTCTGAAATGTTTAATATTTGGGAAATACCCTCTATTAGAAGTGAGATAACACATATTGCTCTACAAATTCTTTGTAATGAACATTTTTTATGTACACTTAAAATATAACAATAATTTTGATATTTGTCTCTCCTCTCTTATTTCTCTCCAACAGACTACCAGTTCAAAAATCCATTATATGACCAAACTCCAGCACACAATAAATAAACGGTTATCTTCAAATTCACTGAAAATATGCCTATTTAAATGAATGCATTATAATGCAATGTACTGTATTCTGTAGATTATAGCTGAACTGCATTTGTACTAATAAGTAAGAAAATACACTAACGAGTTGTATGATTCTGATTTATAGTAAAGATGTTTGAGGTCATTTAGCAGTGTCTACTTTTCATTCCGCTTCCCCCCTCAGGGGACGCCACAGCGAATCATCTGTTTCCATCCATCCCTGTCCTCCGCATCCTCTTGTCTCACACCAACTAACTTCATGTACATTCTCAGTGCATCCACATACCTTCTCTGAGGTCATTTAGAAGTGTAATTTCTTTAATTGCTTCTGGAATGTCATCACTGAGTAGAAAATCAGTGAAATTTTGTCAAAAACAAACAAACAAATAAATAAATAAATAAATAAATATAGAAATATTATTGGCCCATAGTGATTTATTTTTATGCTTATTATTTATTTGCTGAGTTTCTGGCTTTAAAGCAATAAAATAAGCTTTGACTGAGGTTTATTATTAGAGGTATGTGGCCTTCAGCCTTTCGCATGCAAGTCAGTTAGAGAATGCTCTTCAAATAAATGACAAAAGATTTACACTGAAAGTAATTTTGCTTGGGAATACAGCACACCAGCATTTTCACATACAAACCGTTAGATTAGAGATGCAATTTAACCTTATCAAGGTTGCACAGATACAGGCAAGTGGGAAGACTGCAAGAATCTGAAACAAAAGATACCAGGGAATGGTCAATGAAATGCTCCTATGACTTTCTAAAATAAAACTAGAAGAAAAGAATCAACAATTTTTCATGAAATGTACTTTTTCCACATAATTGTGCAGATACTGGTAAGAGACTGGTCTCTGCAAAGTAAGCACATACCACACATCATCAACCCTTGTACATGCCAATGGAATTATTGATATGTTAATTATATTAATTAATAAGAAACTGTGGAATTCTCTCCCTTCCCACATTTTTCCCCAGCACTAAACATGGACCAGTTTATGAAAAATGTCAATAAGTATTTAATTTCAAAATTGTAGTGTGTGTCCTAAATTATTATTAAGTGTCTTCTTCCTATTATTATTTGATAAATAAAACACAATTTTATACTTTGTGGACTGCTTTTCATTAGTAATGACAGCAACATATACAAAAAAGAAAAAAAAAGGCAAAAAATGTGCACCACCTAATGGCTGCAATCTTAAATTCTAATATGATTGTCATTTTATCTGAATTTCAAATATAATTTCAAAAATATGGCATATAAAAAAGCCTAATTTTAATATCTAAACCTATATTTCTAAGGTCAACGAAGCTGACTTAACAATTTCCATGAAATCCTGATGTTCTGAAAGTCAAGATGGTGGCCACCAAATAAGAAAATACTAAATATATCTGTTGTTAGCCATGACAGTAACATGATTCAAGCACAAATTCCAGTGTTTTCAGTGTCACTAAGTCAAAGGATATCATTTTCAAGGGTACCACCGGAGCCATTAACTAGCATCCTCAAGGAATCATATCGGATTATTGTCATAATGAACTCCAATACCACTACCATATGAAAGTGAGAATGGTCAGTATACCTCATAACAGTTATTGAGAAGCAGACTACTCATTTAAAGCCATACCTAGTTAATTTTAAGAACAAATATGGACATCTGGTAAAGGATTCTAATGATAATAAACATTAGACAACAATAAAATGAGCCTCTATTAATGCACCTAGCAGCAGAACAATAACAAAGACAGTTGTATTTCATAACAGGTGCCACCACATTTGCACAGGGCTGTGAAAATAGGTTTTATTGTGGAATTTGTCTTGAAACATTTGCAGTTTCGTCCGCAGGACTTGTACATTTGTATGCAATTTGAAGCAAGATTTCTGCATTTGGTAAACTGTTGTTAGACCTTAAGCTGATGTCTCCCAGCCCCAGTCAGATAAACTTTGAACTGTTGGCAACTGTACAAGGTACTGTGCCCAAATATGTCCAGACTGATATACATATTTCCTTGTGCACTCCACGAGTGAAGATTTTGTGGGCAAAATATTCTCACTATGTCCCTTGACATTCTGAAAAATAACTCTTCTTGTGTTCACATTCACATCATTCAGTGCGCATGCATTAACCAGTGTGCAGCCTGTTTCCGTTGCTCCTGCCCTTCTTGTATTTTTAAGTCTTTTTTTTTATTACTTACCATATTTTCAGGACTACAAGTCACACTTTTTTCATAGTTTGTCCAGGGGGGCGACTTGTACTCCAGAGTGAATTATATGTGAAATTATTAACACATTATTATATAATTTTGTTATTTTGATGCTGGCAACCACATTTCACTTGTTGATTATTTTTGAACTGACAACCACAAGAGGGCGCTCTTGGGTTGTGAATTCAGTCTAATTTTGGAAATTAAGTCAAAAGAGACCTTTATTGTGAAGGGTCTTAACAGGAAGCATTTAGCGCTTGTTGAGATGGCTGTCCCAGATTTCCAATGATCCGGAAAGACAGTGCATTTATTGTGAAAGTTTTAAATAGGAGCATTAAACATGAGAGAGGTAAATACATAACAGAGGCTGCGGATCGAAGCTAAATGACTCCTCACGCAAGATATATGACAAATAATATACGTAGATTAAAATGAAGTACCGTATTTTCCGCACCATAAGGCGCACTTTAAAGTCTTAAATTTTCTCAAAAATCGACGGTGCGCCTTTTGATACGGTGCACCTTATGTGAGCACTGAGTTCCAAAATCTATGAAAATGTTTTTGTGCGGTTTTAGTAAGCGCTTGGCTTCATTGATCGTCGGACCAGTTCATCACATCATATCAACATAGTGACGTAATACGCACACTATGTACGCTGGCAGCGTCAAATCAATTAGAGAACAACACGTGGAGATGCATGCAATACGCACGTACCTCCGCCACGCCCCCAGTAGATAGGTATAGTGTATTGCTGGTGTGCTGTAAAACAACATTTATTTGGCTACGGACCTCACTCAGACTGGGAGGAAGTGTCGCGCGAGCCACCATTTGTGAATGGATTGAAGATGCGTTTGGAATGGACTGTTTTACTTTCGTGAGTGTGTTTTTAAATATTCAGCACAATAAAGCTGACCTATGCTCCATGTTCAGCTTGCGAGTGCAGTGCTTCTCAATTATTTATTTCCCATGTAATCATATGGCTGTTTATAGTCCTCCTTCTGCCAACCCCACAGCTGCATGTGACACTGTTCATGCTATGATAGTCCGGTTACAGACTCATCCCCCGAGTGTTTTCATTGTAATCTCGGCTGACCTTAATCATGTCACCATGGACACTACACTGCTGAACTTTGGGCAGTATGTGGGCTGTCCCACCAGACAGGAGAAAACTTTAGACCTGTTGTATGCAAACACTAAGGATGCCTACAGTTCATCCCCCTCCCCCCCACTGGAAAGACCAGACCACAACTTAATTTATCTTTCTTCATGCTATGTGCCTGTTGTGAAGATGGTCAGAGGAGGCCTTGGAGGAGCTACAGTTCTGTTTTGCAGTAACAGTTTGGCAAGTACTCTGTAAGCCCCACAGTGAGGACATGGATGGGCTCACTGAGTGTACTTCACACTGCACTGATGCCATTGTCCCTGCTCAGATGGTCTGTTGTTACCCAATTAATGAGTCATTCATGACTAAAAGCATGAAAACCCACCTTAATGAAAAAAGAGGGCATTCAGTGCTATCAACAGAGAGTAAGTGAGAACGATCAAAAGTTTACTGAGAGTCAAGATCAACTGAGGCCTCCTGTAGTCTATTACACCATGTTATATATGACTATTTTTGTCCAGTATTTTATTTCATTTGTGAATGAAGATGTGTTATGTGCAGTTTTGCTGGTCAGCTATATTTTTGGTCTTTTGCAGCCCCTGCTGGTGGTATTCTGTAAAACATGCCCTGATGTAAAATCATTAGGAAAAGACTAGAGTGTTCTGGAAGGTTCCGGAGCCACCGTGTCTGGAGGGGCGGGGTTTCTCTGGAACCTTGTGGATCTTTCCAGAAGGTTTCTAGTCTATAAGGGTGTAATTTAAAGTACAGAGGAGACAGCAGTAGCGAGCAGAGTAGAGTTTTTCTTTTGTGAACAGTTAAATAGTGGTAAATAGTGTTATTCGGAGTTAAATAGTGGATATTGTTTTGAAGAACCTTTTTATTTAAGAATAAATTTGTTTTTAGTTTTCTTTGCTGGTT
>JAQNCB010000013.1:24513223-24525533 GCA_030068295.1 Euristhmus nudiceps
TGGACGACATTCGGGATTGGTCTGGAACCACGAGCATGGCCAGACTTTACCACCTTACCAAAAACCAACTGGAATGGTGAAGAAGAGTCAAACAATGGGTGCACCAACGGTTTAGCCGACTATGGTTACGATGATGATGATGATGATGATGATACTCTGCTCATTGTAGTAACAGTAGGAGGCACTTCCTGGGGCCCAATCAGATATCAGCGGGGGCCAAATTAGGCACTTAGATCATTCCCAGGCATGAAGCTAGCCAACATTGCAGACATTGAAGAAGACATCCAAACCAGCTCAAAAATTGTTACGCACTATCTTTATTAAATGGCGCAATGACCTCACTCAAAGCATAGGGACAACATGGACAACCATCGCAAAGGACAGAGTCCGCTGGAAGATGTCCAGGGAGGGGTTCCTCGCTCATGAGTGAATTCACCCTAGATACAGATACAGATGATGATCGAGTACTCAGACGCAAGCCTTCTCTTTGAACAATAAATATTCATTCTCAAATTTTGGGTGTCTATTTACTTATGTGAGCAGCACAGAGGTGTAGTGGTTAGCACGTCCACCTTACAGCAAGAAGGCCTGGGTTTGATTCCCAGCCTGGGCCATTTCTGTGTGGTGTTTGCATGTTCTCCCCGTGCTTGCGTGGGTTTCCTCCTGGCACTCTGGTTTCCTCCCACAGTCCAAAGACATGCACACAGAGCTGTAGTGGTGGGTACACGCCGTGTACCCACTTGTTTTAGTGGCTGAGTTGCGTGTACTGACTTAATTTGGTCTACTTTATAGTTGATCAACGTAAACCCAACCCCCACCCCCCCACCCCCACGCTCCGCGTTCCGCCTGCATCGCCTGCTTCGCTGCCATCGTGTACTCACTTATTTTTTTACCACTACAGCCCTGCATGCACAATAGGCTGATTGGCTGTTCCAAATCTCCCTTAGGTGAGAATGTGTGTGTGAATGGTTGTGTGAGTGTTGCCTTGCGATGGCCAAGCAAGCTGTCCAGGGTGTACCCCGCCCTCACCCAGAGTCAGATGAGATGGGCGCCAACCTCCCCATGACCCTAATTAGGATTAAACGATTTAGAAAATGAATGAATGAATGAATATTTACTTTTCTTTATATGTAGACTAATTAATGTAATTATGTACTGGGTGAGTCATGGAGGCATATTGGTTAGCATGAAATTAACAATAATATATATATTTTATTCTGATCAAACTTTTCTTTTATTCATTCATTTTCTGAATTGCTTAATCCTAATTTGGGTCGTAGAGAGGCTGGTGCCTATCTCAGCCAACTCTGGGCGAGGTACACCCTGGACATCACACCAGGCCATCAGAGGGGCAACACTCACACAATTATTCACACTCACAGGTGATTTGAAACAGCCAATTAGCTGGTTTTTGGACTGTGGGAGGAAACCGGGTTACCCAGAAGAAACCCACTCAAGCACGGTGAGAACATGCAAACTCCACACAGAAACACCCAAGCTGGGAATTAAACCCAGGATCCTCTTTCTGTGAGACGGACGTGCTAACCACTAAACCACTGTGCCACCCTTACTATATAGTTGTTGTTGTTGTTTATTGTTTTTTCAACGGTGATTGCGGACTGTACTGTACAGTTGCAGATATGATGGCCACTCTGTTTTGGAGTTCTCTGCTTTGGTTTACAGACTTATTCACAGGGGGGGGGGGGAAAGAGAGGCGATGATGCTCTTGTTCAGTTCCATACTTATAGAAATGTTGTAAATTGATTTTATGGCTGCATACATGCTTACATATCCACACATGCAACCCAGTGAATAAAGAAAACAGCAGGAAAAATACATTATGCGCCGTCATCCTCACTGAGTGCACAGAAAAAAAATTTCTAGTTTAATCAATGTATCTGGAGGACATATACATTTTCTAAATAGCACTGAATAATTACTGTTTCTTTAAGGAAAATAAATACAAACATTTTCAAAGCTTTTGTGCAGCGCCTAAATATGTGTATTGCTTATAGCCTGACTGAATATCTTTCTTACTTAATCAACTTTTTTTTAATGCAGTTGACAGTGATGAATATTCAGTATGCAAATTAGGGCGTGACGTCACACAGTGACTTCCGATTCGGAGTGAATGATATGCAGCTGTTTGGAAACACAGTCTGTGACCGTGATGCCTGCAGTGTGGGGGTTTATGGTCAGTGTGATGCTGATCCATTGTTTTTATAAACAAACTGAAAGCAATCACACTGTTAGATGTACAGCCAAAAATATGCATGTACAAATTTCTAAAGATTACACACAGCAGACACCAACATATATTTATGTCCAAGGTAGGTTCTGGATGTGTGATTAATAGCACTTAAAAGTTTTGTAGCTAGCTGGAACTAATTTTTGAAAAAAAAAAAATAAAATCTTCCCCCTCTCCTCCTCATTATTATTATTATTATTATTATTATTATTATTATTATTTTAACTAAAACATTTAATTAAATGTGCATTTAATGACTCTGTAGAAGAACATGCTCAGTGCCCGGATGCTGGAATGACCGTTGGACAGAGCACATATTTCTTCACAGATACACCAGACTTCATCTTCTTCTGTGTCTCATACAGCAGCTGTCATGTTCAGAGAACAGTAAGTCGAAGCTCTGTTGCTCACGTGTAGTATGATCGAACCACTCACAGGAAAAGTGTGCACGGTGCCCTGCCGCCTCCCACCGGGGTTTTAACATCACTACATTTGTTATTTGCAATCTCTCTCCCTCATTCATTTACCCTATTAGGGTTGCAGGGAGGCTATAACCTATCTCAGCTGACACTGAGCAAAGTCCACCATCACAGGGCTAACACACACAACCATTCACACTTGGGGGCAAGTTGAAAAAAACAATTAGCCTAATGTGCATGTCTTTTCACTGATGAAGGAAACCAGTGTACTCCGAAGAAACCCAAACTAGCATGGGGAGAACATGCAAACTCCACAGAGAAATGACCTCAACTTGAACCCGGGACCATCTTGCTGTGAGGTGGATGTGCTAACCACTATGCCACCATCTCTGTGAAGATTCTCAGTCATCCTGCTAACAGTATGCAAGGGGTGTGGTTTTCTTATGTCAACTGAATTGGAAATTTGGCTGAAGACGTTTTGCTACCTATCCAGGGAGCTTCTTCAGTTCTAAAAACTTGTGCAGGCAACCGGAACTTATACTCTGTGGTTCAGGACTCACTCTTCCTAAGAGGTGTTAGTTTCACCTCGGCCAGGGTTGTTACAGAGTCGTTAGGGTCTCTGTCTCTGAGCAAAGCAGGGATGTGAGGGGGAGGTCGATGACAGTTTCACTCTGTAGATGGGAACAAAGAGGGGGGAGTGGCCCTGGAATTTTGCTGCAGTTTGGCTGGGTAGAGATTCCAGCACGGAGCGGTAAATGGATGAAAGATGGTGTCTTAGGCCCTCTCCCTCTATTTAGAGAGGTTCGTTTCCTGTTCACAAAAATGACTTCCTTCACTCCATGTTCAAACCACCGGTCATCAACATTGAGGTATTATAGGAAAGCCACTCATACAGAACAATATCTGCTGTTCGATTCACACCACCCACTGGAACATAAACTGGGAGTCATCAGAACCCTACAACACAGAGCACAGTGTGTCCTAACAGGTATGGAGGGCGGAAAGAAAGAAGAGGATCACATCAAGAAGACCCTGAAAACCTGTGGGTATACTAACTGGACCTTTGTGAAAGCAGTCAAAAGAAACAAGAGGAGCCAGACCCAGTCAAACTGCAGCAAAATTCATGGGCGATAGCAGTACATATATAACACTTTCATTTATGGTGCATATTCATAAAGGCTTGTGGAAAAAATACTGTAGTGTTAAGAGTGAATTTTTCTAAGATCATCCCAATATTAGCAAATGTGGACTTTTGACCATCTCCAAATTTCCTCATACTTCATGATAATTGAGTTTAGGGCTGGGAATAAGAAAATCAGTTATGACCATAACAATTGTCCCCACCCTGGCTGAGCAGGCTATGCCCTTTTTTGGGCCCTTTGTGATGTACTACGTTTAACTGTTTTTTTTCCCCTTTAACCTACATAGGGGTCCCAAGTTTTTATTAGGTACTTGTTCGTGAAACTTCTGTTAGAGGACTTCGACTTAAAGCGAAAATATTCTTGGGCGCCCCATGTAGGTTGACACCAGTGCCACCTGAAGTTGCATGCAACACCATTTCTGGGAATTGGATATGGGGCCCTAGTTCCGACCTACATAAAGATGCCAAACAAATTAGTTTTCCAATCTTTGCACGTCCAATGATAAAAATCAGGAAAAAAGTTTTGGGACCTCTATGTAGGGCAGAGAATAAGGGAACCAAAGTGTGGTTGATGAGCGTGGTCACACAATTTCAGACCACACCCACTTCAACATACATTACCCTTCAGGTAGACCATCACCAAATAATTGTGCCTTCACATGTGATCTGTCAATTTCACCAGTAAAAAGCTTGAGCCATTGGATATATTAACCCTTTTATTTGTTACTATCTGGTATAGTTCACTACTGGTGAAATTGAGAGTTCACATGTGAAGGTACAATTATTTGGTGATTGTCTCCTTGAAGGGTCATTTAGGTTGAAGTGGGCATGGCCTGAAGTTGGGTGACCACGCTTATCAACCACAGGTGGCGTTGGTGTCAGCCTACATGGGGCACCCAAGAATATTTTCACTTTAAGTTGTAGTCCTCTAACAGAAGTTTCAATCAAGAACAAGCCTCTATGTAGGTTGAAAGATGGGGGGTAGGTTGAAAGATGGGGGGAAAGATGCAACTCGGCATTCTTTCCGCTCCAAACGCAACAAGTTGAGTTTTTAACTAAAGAGTTCTATTTTAGTTTCATCTAACATTCTCGCAGTCCTCTTCTGGATCATCCAAATGCTCTCTAGAAAACTTCAGACAGGCTTGGACATGTACTGGCTTAAACAGGAGGACACATCTGGCCCTGCGGGATTTGAGTCCCTGGTGGTGTAGTGTGTTACTGATGGTAGCCTTTGTTACTTTAGTCCCAGCTCTCTGCAGATCATTCACTAGATCCCCACGTTTGGTTCTGGGATTTTTGCTCACCATTCTCGTGATCGGTTTGACCCCAGTGGGGTGCGATCTTGCATGAAGCCCCAGATCGAGAGAGATTATCTGTGGTCTTATATATGTTCTATTTTCTAATAATTGCTCCCACGGTTTCTGATGCCCTTTGACAGCTCTTTGGTCTTGGCCATAGTGAAGTTTGGAGTCTGACTGTTTTGAAGTTGTGGATAGGCGTCTTTTATACTGATAACGAGTTCAAACATGTTCCATTAATACAGGTAACGAGTGGAGGACAGAGGAGCCTCTTAAAGAAGTTGTTACTGGTCTGTGAGAGCCAGAAATCTTGCTTGTTTGTAGGTGATCGAATATTTATTTTACCAAGGAATTTACCAATTAAATCATGAAAAATCCCACAATGTGATTTACTGGATTATTTCCACCCATTCTGTCGCTTGGTTGAAGTGTACCTCTGATGAAAATTACTGGCCTCTCTCATCTTTTTACGTGGGAGAAATTGCACAATTAGTGGCTGACTAAATACTTTTTTTTTGCCCACAGTATCTGTATGATTTTATGCATGGTGCTATTGCCACATGATTTGCTTGATTGAATAGCTGCCAGTTGGAACACCAGTCCAAATCATTGCTTCAAAGCTTTAGCTTTCAGAAGCATACATAGAAAAGGAGATTGCTTAGTGCGATCTATTTTCTTGTTCACTGAAAACATGTCTTTCTTTATGACTTGCAGGTCCATGGTGGAAATATTACATTCTGGGTGAATATTGTGGTGGTCAACCCTCCCGTGTCCAAGCAAGGAACAGTATTTAGAGACCATCTTTTTAAGTACTTCAGCTAACGCATTTATAGTTTCTTCAAATGTCTCCGTTTTTGCTCTAGGTTTATTAAAACCTGTTTTCTCTCCCAGACTGACTGTGTCTTGTACATATGCTCTGCTCAATACTAGCAGCAGCAGCACATCCGTTGAAAGTGGACAGTGGAAACCAACAACTGCTTCTGTCTTGAAAAATGAGGGCATGCTCCGCGCTCAGATAAGATTTGCTACAGGTCTGTATAGAGTATCTACTAGTTATTTTAACATTGGAAAGAGAAGACAGCACTTGTTAAAATGTAATCTTATGTACGGTAAACCTTTCGAGCATTTTTTTTTTCTGTGTGAAAATAAGGCTTATGGCTTCTCTTTTAATGAATTTACAGGCAGTTATTTGAGAACTGAATCTCAGAAGGATCACCAAGGGCCAGGTTAACATGTACAAGTATAGGATTGTTGGTGTTGGAGGTGCAAAATGCCTGTGTAGTGGGAAGCTGGATTTACACCGGGATTAATATGTTTAAGCACAGACATCTGAAATACTGAAAGAAATTGCGTTTAAAGCCATACTTCTCTATGCTCACTTGGGCCTTGATGATATCATCACTCAGAAATTCAGTTTTCAAAAAAAAAAAACAATAAATGAAAGGAATGCGAAAATGTGTATATTTTTATCATGGGAGTTTTTTTTTTACTTGCATCTACAAAATTGCAGTTTGCTAAAATGTGTTTGATAGTTTGCGTTAACCTGTTTGAAAAGACCACCATTTATAGTTGGTTTGCTCTCATGAGTGCAGAATCGTAAGAATGTGACATGGATGCATCAGTTCCATGAAGGCAACATGCCAACAACACGAACAGTTTACAGGTACTAAACTAACAAATCAAATAGAGAACTTCTACAAAAAAAGACATCTGCACATAATTCTACATTTGCACATACAACATCTGGCTACATTTCATTTATTTCCATCAGACAGGTGTCTGCTCATTTACACGTGTGCATGGTGCAGTATGTATATATACTAGCTAGTACTTCTAGTGCACTATATGTAGTGACTTCCCGATTTGTGAGTTGATCTGGTGCTCTTTCGCCACACCTCTTCCACATCAGTAAGCTCAGTTGAGCTCCACACCAGAGGTGTATATTTGTGATGCATTCAGATCCGGCTACATGACGTAATGGCAATAATTCTGAGCTGTTTCACTGGGAGATCACAGTAATTATGTCCGGAAGAGGGAAGGGCGGTTTTCAGGGCTGATTCAAGCGAAGGAAGATGTTGGCTCCACAAGGCTACATAAAGTACTGGTTAAAAGTTAGGTATGTTGGAAACAACGAGCCCCTTAGTAGATATGATGTCGGCAAAAGGATTCTTTTCTCTGATTGAGTAACTTTTCAAGATGTACATTCTTTTATAGCATTAGTAAGTCGCAGAGAATTTGAGCTGTGCTTTCATAATGAAAGGTCATTAAATGTAAATTAAACCTATAAAACCAGAATTAATATCATTAAAACATTTGTTTTGTCTAAAATCCTTTTCCTTTAATGTATTTTTCCCCCCGACAGAACAATGGATCAAAAAATAAATAAACTTTTCTGCAATTTTATCTGGAACACCACAAGAGTGGTGACCAAAACAGATCTGTTGTTTAAAAGATGAGAACTGGGAAGAAAAGGAGCAATAGATCTGTCCATTAAAATGAACGTTATCAGCATGTAAAATCATATCCCACCCATTATCCCGACTGATGAATAGATTAGAAACATCACTAACTGGAAGCACAAACAAGGTCAACTCCATGTTACAAACTTATCTATTCAGATTTCATTGAAAAATATAAACATTTAAACATAAACTGGGTTACAGACACAAACAAAAATATTTATAATAAAATAATTGACTTCACATACGGGAAACAGGTTGAATTTAAAAATCTAAATGATCAACAAAATATTGAATGTATCAAAAACCTCCAAAGCAAAATCTTATCTGAACCTATCAGAGACACATCATGGTTAGTGGCAGTGAGGAGAGTCCCGCTCAGAGCAGAGGTCAAATGGAGCTGCTTTGTTAAAACTAAAACATGCCGGATGCCCAACTGTACAGAAGAAGAAACCATCGACCACTTCCTGTTAGTGTTACAGGACGAAAGAGGTGAGGGGGGGGATGAGACAGATGGGACTTAATATAAACATTGTGCTTTCAGTATGTTCTGGAATATTTCAAGAATAATGACGGAAACCGAACATAACCTCATATGGTTGACGACATGCAATTTCCCCGTTTGTGGGACGAATAAAGGATTATCTTATATCCATAATAACATCTAAATTGTGGAAAACAAGATCTAAAATGACAATTGACAAAAGCTTTATTTCCAACGATGCTGTTATAAAAAATATCAGAACTGAACTTAAAAGTTAAAAAACTACTAATTTATTCTTCAAGGACTCTAAAGTATGGGATATCTTTACCTCATAAAGATTGGAAAAGCAATGTATTTATAATATGCCATGTGTGGGTTTCATAATGATCTGTAAGAATGTTGTGATTTCTTTGACTATAGTGTTTGGAAATTTACAATTTTTTTTTTTTTTTTTTTTTAAAAAGCAACAATTCTGGTTTGAAAATCAAAAATCTGGCTCCTTAGAATTGTTCATCAGGACATCTAATATAAGCATGCAAGGTTTTGTGCAATTCCTGTCTGAAATAACAGAGGACATGATTCTACATCCACAGCAAACAGTAAGAAACCTGATCTTGCTGAATTATTGCATGGTTGTGTAGTGTAATGTTGCCAAATTTCGTTCACTTCGATATTCTGTCCACGCGTCATGGAGCCATCAATAACATTATCCTTCTGGTCTTGAAAATCCCAAATCGAGCTCCATGGAACTATAGCTGTCCACAAAAACAAGTCTGTCATGTTTCATGTGATTCTGGTCACTAATAATGGAGGAATAGAACTTTTAGAACCAACTATCCACAACATCACCACCAACAACAACAAAGAGAAGGTGACAAAACATCTGACATTGGATATCACCTGGGTAAAAAGTTGATATACAAAGCTTTAAGGACATCTGTGCTTGAGCCTGAGGTTTATGCCAGTGTGTAAGAGACTGTAGTTAACTCTGTGATTTGCCTCAAAGGTTCGATTTAGTGATAATTGTAGTACCCAGCACTTCAGAAGCAAATGTTTATTTGTCACTTCCTCCCCACTTTTCGCACAACATTTGTGGCCCTGCATGAAAATGTATGACTCTTTTTTCCTATGGAGAAGTTTGTAATGACAGTGGCCAGGTAGATTTTAATACAGGGATCCCTCACTTTTCGCGGTTAATGGGGGGTCAAGACCCCCGCGAAGACGGAATTTCTGCAAAGTAGGATCGACCTCCCCTGACTGACAACGTATACGTACATGAATATGTGTATATAATATCAATAAATACATATTCAATGCTATAAATGCTTATAATGACAATTAAACATTCAAAAACAACGCATAAGATGTAAATAAAATATAAATAATATAAAATACATACGTGTAATTGTGCATAGACATAAATAAAGTGTAAGAAATGCCTTGACTTCCGCCTTTTCTATCTCGAACGCATTATTTCAGAGCCGAGTCCCAAAAAGGAGTCAGTAGTGAGCTTGCTCCCTCCCCTTAACGTTTCCCCTATTTAATATTGAAAGATTTAAGTGAAAGACCGCAAGGTCACTACCGACTCTGGTTTGGAACACTGGCTCTGAAATCTCGCAAGCTGATTGGTCGAGACGAATTTCCCCAACATTAGAAGAGGCTGGAATCCGAATCCAAGTCAGTAGCGACTCCTCGTGGCATTTTGTTGAACTTTATATACCGGTGTGTATATATATATATATATATATATAAATATTTTTGATGAATATTTTTTAAAAATCCGCGATGCACTGAAGCCTCAGAACTTGAAGCGTGATATACCGAGGGATTACTGTATCGCGTTTTTACTGAGATTAACTTGCATCAAGTGCTGCTTTATCCGTTAAATAAAGTATTTATTGTAGTTTGTGTGATGGTCTGAGAACGGCTTCGGAAACTAAGCCTATGTTTTGCTAAACAAACTTTGTTAGATTCTTCTTTCAGGGACTTTTATAAGATCCAGATGCCTCCTGTGATGCACACTCTTGGGGAGCCAGTATTTGTGGAGATATTTGTCCTAAAGCATGAAGACAAAGACCTCGAGCTTGTGCTTAATGAGTGTTGGGCTACCCACAGTCCTGACCCACAACATGAGCCCAGATGGAATCTCATTCACAGAGGGTACATTTAATTTATTAGAATAGGTTTTTGACCTCTTTTTATATATTCTAGGTGTGTTATATTGTTTGAAGTAAAAATAGGCATAATTAAGAAATATTTTTCATTCCCTCTTTTGTTTATGCGTATGTAAGCATTAGATAAGGACTAATTATGCTTGTTTTTACCTGATCATATTTTGATGTTGTCAGCACTGTCAAGTTCAGCAGGGTCAGGAAGTCTCTGTGGCAACGGAAATGCTGACTCTGCATTCTTCATCTAAGAAAAATGCAGGATGTTCCAGCGTAAACCAAATGCATGAAAATGTGATGAAAAACTGTGCTGCAGCGTAAAGATTTACAATGAGTGACTGACTGAGACCTCAATGTAAACAACAATTATTAATGACTAATTATTGGGTCATTTGGGTGTTTGGGTTGTGGACGGGATAGGAAAGCGTTCGAGACACTTTTGCAGATTCTCAATGACTTTTTTTTTTTTTTTATCTAATCTTACTAATCACTGACAATGGAACCACAGACCCAATTATACAATGGTTTGCAAAAGTAATCACACCCCCTAGAAAAATCATAACGGGTTGATTGATTTTTAACTTTCTCCTGCCTTGTGCGTTTGTATTTTTTACAGGCCTTCTAACAGCCCTGTGAACACACTCTTCTGTCCTTGTTGTTTAAAAAAAAAAAAAGTGTGTCACATAAAGGCATGAGATGTGTATCTGCCATTTAATTACTTTTTTGTATTTTTTTTGTTGTTGTTGTTGTTTTCCCATAATATTCAACCTAATATAGGCATAGCCAGTTTCACCCTCCCAGCTCTATTTCCGTTCACATGACAGCTACCAACCAGAGATGGTGAAGACAAGCATGTGCTTCCTCCTTCCGCTGCTGCTGCATATGCGTAGCCAATGTCAAAATAACACATTTGGAGTATAGCCCTGTCCACCTTCTTGCAGCATGAGCTCACAGATAGACATAATTGGCTAATGTCACATATGAGTGACCGTTAAGAGATTACATGATAACCCTCTGTCCCTGAGAACTCGGGCAATTAGCTCTCATAGCCACACCACAGAGCTAATCATGGCCTGGCCGATGGCTGTGTGTGTTACAACTGGAGCTCAATTGTGTCCACTATTTATATGAGATCTATTGCACATTTTTTCCAGCCAAGCTAAACCTTCATGCATTTTCTGAAAAGCTTAATCTTAATTAGCGCTCATCTCAGCCGACTCTGGGTGAGGGCCGAGTACACCCTGAACAGCTCGCCAGGCCATCGCAGGGCAGTGACACACTGACAGCTATGCAGCCTACTCTTTACGAAAGTCAGCAGTGGTTCTCTTACATGCCTCTCACCATAGACAGTGAGAGACACGGCTAGCCTTTGATAACCCAGTGAGCTGCACTGGCGGGACAGCAGTGATGACTGTTGATGGTGGGTCTTGAACCCCCAACCCTGAGATCGGTAATCCAGCACCTTTCCGCCCGTGCACCACTGCCCTGGCCAAGCTGAACATGAAACGAGTAATCCATGTAACAATGTAAAATAACAAACTTGTAATCTGGGCTGCCTTTTGATGGCATTCAAGAGTTGTTTATACATATGCAATGTTTCCCAGTTTTTTGTTAAATGCAACTGTAACATGATTCAGTTCAAAATGTACCCAGTATACAAGAAAAGTCTTTTTTATTAAACTCTATTCACGAAAATATTATCTCTATGTGGTGTGAATACTTTTGCGGCCCACTGTAGCTCCTGTATCATCAATAATAACAGGAACCAACCCGGTTAGTGACTGTTTCACAACATTAAATACACTTCTAACCGGATAAAAAGCATGATGTAATTCTTTAGATTAGAAATTAGAGGGAATGTATGGAATAAACCAAGGATCAGCTCTAATTTGTAATTGAAACTCTGCTTCAAGTCAAGTCATATCACACGCCCTGCTGTTGATAAATCACCAAATAGTACCGAATTTTCCGGACTATAAGTCGCACCAGAGTATAAGTCGCATCAGCCAAAAATGTATGATAAAGAGGAAAAAACCATATATAAGTCGCACTGGACTATAAGTCACATTTTTTGGGAAATTTATTTAGTTTCT
>JAQNCB010000013.1:24535503-24546618 GCA_030068295.1 Euristhmus nudiceps
TAGAAACACACAGTGTGATAACATGGAGTGCAGAACACACACACACACACACACACACACACACACACACACACACACACACACACACATGCTCTTACAAAGCCTACTCTCCTGCTCTCCGTTTCTGGTTTGTTTCAGACATGTTGTCACTGTGATATAAAGTTTTTTCTTCGCTGGCGATCTCTTGAATGCCGAGTAGTATGCAGTATCCACCTGTGCGCCGATGCCGGAGAGCACTTTGGACTACGGTGTACGGCAAGGGGCGATCCGCTCAGAAAAGCGCGATTACGTCACCGCAACTCCCTGACGAGTTCTGGCACTGCAGCGCATACTTCAAGCATCCCCCGCATCGCCCAGTCGAATTCACGAACAGTCCGCCAATATTTCACGGCCCGGTCACGAAAAATTTGGCGTGACCAAGATTTTGAACATTTCAAAATTCTCGTCCCGCCATGGCACACAGTCATGACGGGCACACGCACAGATCACGCCGATTTACGACTCGTTTGCGCACAGTGCGTGGACATAGCATGCCACAAATTCATGCAAGTGACAAAGGGCCTTTACTGATCCAAAGGTCGGGGGTTCAAGTCCCACTGAGTCTCACTGCTGTCCCCCCAGTGCAGCTAGCTGGGTTGTCAAAGGTCGGCCATGTCTCTCACTGTCTGTGGTGAAAGGCATGTATAAACGAACCATTGTTGACTTCTAAAGAGTGGGCCACTGCATTGCCATCAGCGTGTTTATAAGTGTTTATAAGTGCCTTAATAAGTGTTTGATTCAAAATTGTTGGCGTCCTGAATATAACTGAAAAATTGTTGGCTGGATGTAAAGCAATGACTCACTACTATCTGTGTATCTCTGAAAGTACCTACCTACCTTTGGGTGTATGAGCATCAGAACTGGACCATAGTGCAATTGAAGCAGATAGATTGCTTTACTTGTTTTCTTTTTCATCATGTGAAAGGCTAGGGTCACTTTCCTGCTATGAGATGGCCCCCGTATGCACTATAGAAAAAAGACAAGCTGGTGGGGGTAGTGTGATGCTCTGGGAAGACACATACCAGTTACCTAAACAATGCTGCAGACTCCACTTAATGGCAACAGTACTATATGTACTAAAGGAAGTGGCCTCTTTTTAGCAGGACAATGCATTTTGTTATGCTTCGAAGCTGTTTTGGCTGCGCAAATCATACTCGCACAGCAAAAGGCTGATAGGTGTACCTTGCATACTCAGAGTAAATTATTATTCATTAGTTTTCCATTTTGAGTGAAAGGCATTTGTAATGTTATGAATGTTATGCACAACACATATTGTTTAAAAATTGTGACCTCGCTGCCTGTAAAATAGATGTTTTTTTATATGAACTGATAAGCCATAGTATAAAAAAAAACCTAACTGGTCTATGGCTAGACAGCACCATATGCATTACAGGTGCTGTTCATGTAACTAGAATACAGGACTCGAAAAAAAAATTTACCAGGCAGCCGGACTAGTTACCTAACAAAGTTACTAGCCAATGAGAAAATCAACTCGCCGATAATAATAACTATGTTTTAATTATGACTATGCATGTTGCTTAGTGGGACTTCTGGCATTCCTTGCCCTCAACAATCCTTTTCAAATCTGGTTTGTTGTCTAGTCTGAGTTGTTGCCATTCTAAGCAATTCCTTCACATGTGTGTCTGTCAGAACAGAGAGCGATGCTATGATTTCACATGTTTCAGGGTAGAAAATAGAGACTTGCAGATGTATGTTGACCCAAACATTGACAGTATCTTAAGCGCAGCCCGTTTGAATTTTGGGTACTGTAACATTGGATTTTGGGTACTGTAACTTTTCCAAAATTCAATGGTCCCTTCTCTCAAAGTAGGTTTCGGTTGGTCCTCTTCACAAAGACCGATCATCTCCAACTCAGCTGCAGCTTCATCTGTGACCAGCAGGGTTTTCAAACAGCCCATCTCCGCATTAAACGGGTCAACAAAAAATGCAATCTGTGGCCTTTTCAGTTGAAGATCACGGAACCGGGTATCAAAGCTTTCGTACAGGTTTTCAACCATTGTTGCATATCTCACTGTTTACTTATTCAGGACGGTGCTGGTGACTTGCCCGCTGGCTTTTAGCAGAGTGGGAATGCGTTAAATCCTTCTTCTGAATATGTGTCTTGAACAGCTTCAGTTTGTTGGCGAATGCAAACACCCTTTGCACCAGGTCAGGCAGTAATTTTGGCTTATCTTGCAGGGTCAGATTCAGTCTGTCCAAGTGGCACAGCATGTCGACCAAAATATGTCGTATGAACACAGAGCTGATATTCTGGCAGGAATCGATGAAAAACATACATGAAGCTCTTCCTCAACAGCTCTCAGTCTCTCTCTGTTTTTACTTTTTATAGCAGGCTTGAAAAGCTCACCTCACACAGATATGTCATGGAAAATGGGAACAATGTCAAGATAGATTTGTTTGCCAGAATGGGGAACTCCTTGGCAGTAGCCAACCAAAAACTGTCCAAAGGAATGTCAGCAAAGTTTATCTTTAAAGTATGATCTTGTCTCAGTTCAGTTAGTTCCTCCTGCTCCTGTAAAGTCATGTCCTTTCCACCAACTTATGCTGAGCTGTAGGGGACCCTGACCTAGTCAAGGGATTCAATGGAGGCTGAAGAAAAATAAAATATGACGGCATCTCTTAAATTGTTTTCAAATGTTTCACTATTATCTCACATAATGCTGCGGTGTTTAAATTCTGCCATTGCTTTGTAAGTATGAACATTTCAAGATTACCACTTTCCACTTGTTGTTTCCAGAGTTGCACCTTTGAACGGAATCCATTTATTTTATCTGTGCTTGTTAGCAGGTTTTCATTTCGACTTTGCATTCATGTGTTCAGTTCATTCAGATGATAAAAAATGTCAGCCAGGTATGCCAACTTTGCACACCCCTCATCAGCAAGCAGTTTTGTGCAATCGGACCTCTCATCTGTCAGAAATACTTTTAGTTCCTCCCGCAGTTCATGAACACGGGCCAGGTCCTTGCCACGGGACAACCACCGGACCTCGGTATGAGACAGTAAGGCTTTATGTTCCACGCCCATTTCCTCACATAAAGATGAAAATATGCGACTTTTCACTGGTCATGATTTTACAAAGTGCATCGTCCGTGCGCACAACATCATCCGACACAGGAACTAGGAACAGGAAGTATTAATGTCTCTTCCACAGTGTGTAACTTTTTTGATATGGCTACTAATTCAGCAACATGATAGTTAGCTTTAAGGGCGCTTTCATTTATCTTTGTGGTTTTTCTCATAAATGTTGCCTGTTTCTCAGTGTGTGCACGAAGGCGAACACGTCATGTTTGGAGATGCGGCTTTAACTTATTCGGACCATAGCACTGTTGGACAGCTTTTCACAAAAAACACCAAGCACAACGGAGTCCTCATCATTGCACCCCTGGTGAAAGTAAATCCAAATGATTGATAGCTTTCTCATGCCTTACGCCAGAGACTCTCCTCAAGCAAAATGCCCTTGCTTTCTTTTTAGCTCCACTCATACTTCAGCCTTCATCTGGGTCAGAATTTTGTCCAGAGTCCAGTTCTGAGTTAGCATCTTTCCTTTTCAAAAACCTCTCCATCACTGTCACCGTATAGTTTCGCCACAATGCAGCTGTCACCACCACCTGACACACCGTTAAAGTAATGATGTACCTGTTGCCACTTACTGATATGGAAGAGTATTACATGATTCCTCTCTGATCACTGAACAGCACAGACACCCAGCAACAGCCCATTATTTGCGGATTCATTTTCAAAAAATATTTCAAACACCAATTATGTGAAATTGATAATCTTCCATGGCACAGTAGTGTGCTGTGGCAAAGTGGCTGAAAAACACTGTACTAGGCTACCGGGCTGGCTGGTAACTGAACTAACTCGCCAAATGAGAAATTAAGTCACCTCGGGCGACCGGACTACCATGAATTTCGAGCCCTGGTAAAGACAGTTGAATGTGAGGTCTGTACAAAGACCATGGACTGAGATTTATCTGGACAGATTGAGCAAACAAGCTTAATGAGCAATTTATTATATGGAATTTTAAAATGGCGGCCTTTGTACGATTGGTTTCCCACTTCTGAACAAGGAGTCTTCACCTGTGTCTGTAATGTATTTGACAGTGTCATATTGCCCCTTCTGATTCACAGCCATTTCCCAATGTGGGTGACATCTGCATTCACGATCAGGAAGTAGATTTAAGCCCTGTCCTTACATTGCCAGCATCAGCCTTGGTCTTCTTTGTTGTGTTCTAGTTTTCTGGGTTTTTTTGGCATATTCCATATTGTTGATGTTTTATTTGCCTTTTTCTCATTTTGCTTAGTTGGTAATTTGTTAGCCAGCTACAAATTCTTTTGGGTTATCAGTTCACAATAAACGTTTCCTCTAGCGTATGCATTCTGTCTTTATAGGATTTCATGACAAGTATGCAGTTATGATGGATTGGTATATAGGTGCATACAGGGTATGGCATCTGTACACTAATATGACTAATAATCTTCCTATTATTCATCCATTTATTCATTTTCTAAGACGCTTAATCCTAATTAGGGTCTCGGTGAGTCTTGCGCTTATCGCAGCCGAGTCTCGACGAATGAGGTTAAACCCTGGACAGCTCGCAACCATTCACACGCTCACATAGGGGTGATTTGGAACTGCCAATTAGCCTGCTGTGCAAACCGAACCAAGCATGGGGACAACATGTAAACTCCATACAGAAATTCTCGAACCTAGGCCTTCTTGCTGTGAGGTGGACATGCGAACCACTACGCCACCGCCCTGCCCCATTACTATTATATTAAACCAATGCATTCCTTTTTAATATATTTGTGTTTAGGTTTTTGTAGAGATGGGAAAATTGGTGTCACACAGCCGAGGAGGGTGGCGGCCATCACTGTTGCTCAGAGAGTTTCTCAGGAAATGGGGGTCAGTGTAGGGCACCAGGTCGGTTATCAAGTGCGATTTGACGACTGCACCTCAAAGGTAAGATACAAAAGGATCCTATGTGCTTAAGCGTAAATGTGAGGTACTTTTTACACCTGTGTGTTTGTGTGTATGTATACTTGTTTATTTTCTCCAGTATGGTTTCATAGTGGTGTTTTTTTAGGGTACCTTGATTAAGTACATGACAGATGGGTGTATGCTGAGAGAAATCCTTGCAGACCCAAGTTTAATACAGTACAGTGTTGTGATCCTTGATGAAGTTCATGAGAGGAGCCTCAACACGGTATAATTATTGATGCATAAACTCTTATTAATTAAAGGCTTTAGTGTCCACTGTACTTTTTGAAGTATTCGTTTTCCATCAAACTTTGCCCAGATTATACTTTCCTGTGTGTAGTCATCATGCCATTGTTTCGTACAGGATATTTTGCTTGGACTGCTGAAAAAGATCCCATCACGAGGCTCCCATGGCCGCACACTTCCTCTGAAGGTGGTCGTGATGTCTGCGACTCTGGAAACTGACAAGCTCAGTGACTTTTTGGGAGATTGTCCTGTATTTACGATTCCAGGAAGAACCTACCCTGTGAAAGAAATGTTCTGCAATTTGATTGGTCCAGAAGAAAAAGATGGATCTGCATATGTGAAAGCAGTGAGCAGTGACATCTGATTTATTTTTTGTTCTTTTAATGAAAGCTGTAAAACCAAGGTTTCTGATAAGAGACAAATAAAGTGTGTAATGCTATCCTTGTTTTTAAGGTGGTGAAGGTGGCTTTCGATGTTCATACTAACGAAGCATGTGGTGATATCCTTGTCTTTCTGACGGGTAAGTATGTATATTATTCAATCTCAATTTGTCAACGATTTGTGCAAAGTTTTTAAGGTGTCCTGATTTAATAGTATTGCATTTGTTTTTATTATGCATGATGTTTTTTATTCTGCTGGTTTAAATTTTTATCCCATTGTTCTATCAGGTCAGACTGAGATCGAGAAAGCCTGTGACATGCTGTTTGAAAAGGCAGAGTCCATAGACTACCAGTATGATGTGAATGATGGAAAGGTCGAAGGTCTTCTTATTCTGCCTTTGTATGGATCCATGCCAACAGGTATCTTCAGTCTATTGGGCTCTGTTTATCTTTGCTCTTTGTCTATCTAATGTGGTTGTTAAAAATATAAAACGTTTGTACATACCCAGTACATAGTGATGCACTGGTGTGATTACGAGCAATACTGACAAGCTCTAGTTTGAAACTTTGAACTGGTGTTGGATTGGATTTGACCTACTTTCCTTTTTAGTCCATTGTTTTTTTTAAATGTACAGGCTAGTGAATGATATCACATATCATTTGACACTATCTTAGACGAGGTATTCGCAGAAGCTGAGGTGGATTATATCTGAATATATTTTGCATTGTACAAATAGTATTTAGAATTATTCGTTGATACCTACTGAGCCTGAGGCGAATAATTATTTTAGTATCTACTACATGGAAGTAGACAATTGTTTCAGTATCCATTAAACATAAGTGCCTACTATACAAAATATTTATGGTTAATTTTAACATTTTTGAAGTGTGACAATGGGCATATTATTCAATTAAAAACAGCATTCCAAACTCACCTAAATATTTTTTTAATTGCGTTTAGAACTTTTAGCTTTTTCCTCAGAACAATAGGCATGAGGGGTATTGTCATCACCCATGATGGCCATTCGTCTGTCCGTCTGACTGTGTCTCCACAGTTGCATTTTGCTTATACCTCAAGAACATCATCATCGATCATCACCGTTTTTGGTATGGATATCAGGACTAGCTAAATACACAAGCCTACTAATTTTTGTTGTGATCAGACATCCAGTATGCCCACTGTAGTTGCCATCTTTAATTTGCATTCCATGCACTGGCTGAAAAACAGCATCACCGACAATCAACATTTTTGGTGTGGATGTTGGAACTATGGAACTACACAAGCATATACTGTAAATTTTGGTTGATATCCAAACAGCTTTAACAGCTATTTTCATTCTGGGTATTAACTTGAAAGTGTATCACTGAGCATACCTTTTATAATGTGGCACAGGGGTACAGGGGTGATTTGATTACCTATCAGGTAATCTGATAATCTTTGATTACCTATCATAAGCTTATTCATTTTTACAGTTTAGTTATTTAAAGTAATTTATGTATCAAAACAGCATTATTTATTATATGATCAGGCATATTTTTGGTTTAGGGAAAAAATTCAACTCTGAGATTTAATAGGAACCAACGACATTACTCAAATGTAGTGTTGCACACGATATATATTTAAAAAGAATGTTGTTCAAAAACTGGTCAGTTGGTAGTTGTTAGATTGTTCGACAAAGTATGTCTTGTAATTTAAATTTAAAAAAATCTTTATTTTGCATCAATATATATGAATTTGCAGATTTCATTTTACTGTAAATGTTGGTAAAAAATTGCATGAGAGACAAGCATTTTAACTTGTGATTTAAAATTTTTTTTAACCAAAAGGGGAACTCATCCCCCTTTAAACCCCCCCCCCCTGCAATGGCTATGCTATGCCCATCTCACTACGTCAGACTTTTCAGGTTTTTCAAATTTTCTAACTTGCACCCGTGCATGTGTGTCTTGGTTGTTTTTCTGCCTACAGATCAACAACGGCAGATATTTCAGCCCGCTCCTGCAGGTGTGAGGAAGTGTGTGGTGGCAACCAATATTGCAGCAACGTCTCTCACAATCAGTGGAGTCAGGTGAATCACTTGGTCACAATTTGAGATGGAAATTTCAACAGCATAGTTTGATATTATGGTATGTGCCAATAGCTATGGAATGTTGGGAAACACTTCAGAAAGTAATGTGAAAACAGTCTGTCACACCATGAGAACTTTGTATTTTTATTTATTTTTTAAAGATATATTGTTGATAGTGGATTCGTAAAGCAGTTGAATCACAACTCGCGTGTTGGCCTGGATGTACTCGATGTAGTGCCAATATCTAAGTGAGTGTTGCTTTAACACAATTTGATGTTCAAGTCCTTTGGGTCTTTTTGGAATTTTTGGTTAACGCAAAATTTTTTGTACTGTCTGAATGTTCTGATGTGACTATGTAGAAGTGAAGCTCAGCAACGGGCAGGCAGAGCCGGAAGAACCTCACCAGGGAAGTGCTTCAGAATCTACAATAAGGAATTCTGGGAGACTTGCATGACTGAATATACAGTACCAGAGATACAGAGAACTAGCTTAACTTCTGTAATACTCACCCTCAAGTGCCTTGGTGTTCATGATGTTATCAGGTATCTCTTGCTTTGGGGTTTTAGTTTTAATGAAACTTGTAATTGTCTGTAGAGACCTTTAACATCTACTCTGTCACATCATTTGCAGGTTTCCTTACTTAGACCCTCCAGAAGAGAGGTTTATCTTGGATGCATTGAAGAGACTTTACCAGTTTGATGCAATTGACAGGTAAGTTTTGTGCTTAAGCTTCTTAAAGATGCTTTGTAGGTGGCATGCTAGAAGGAACATGTTGCATCGAGGTCATATCGTGTAGACTATTCGTTATTGTTATGCATGAAACACAAAAGTAATCTCATAATTATGTGTGAGATATATGCAATAAATGCTGTGAATTACTGATTTTTTTTTAATAAAGATGTTTGGTAAATATTAAAGGTGCTTTAAGATGTTTTCCCCTCAAAAACAGCCAATGGATGGTAGAGACTGCAAAGTGGCCTGTCATTTGTATTTTTTACTTCCAAAGAGGAAAAACATTTTCAGAAAATTATTCACACTTTTTAAACCTGATCGACCGAGTTGGAAGGGTGGGGTAAAAAACATGGAGCAGAAGACCCCAAACTTTTTCCTGTGAGGGCCAAATAACGTTTCCCTTCTCTGACGGGGGTCCGGAGTCAGTTTGTAACAAAAAAGTGTGACGATCGCAGAGGTGTCTAAACATTAACATTTATTGTTCTCCAGAAAGCCACACTTAACCAAATATTAACCCTTTCTGGGATCTTGACAGGGGAAAAAAATAAGAAAATAAACAACAGCACTATTTATGAAATAAATAATAACCAAATCACCCTTTTCAAGTTTTTCACAGAAAAAAAGACCATGGAACATTAACTTTCTTGTAGACACCACTGTTCACAGCTCTCTCTCTCATCAACTTCACGGTGAAAACTAGAAAACAAGCAGGCGAAGAAACCGAACTGATACAACACCTACCAACACAATTCATTTCACTACCAGTATGGGTGGAGAACGGATTTTATCCCAGTAGATTTCATGATGATTATATTTGTTTGTACTCAGAATGGCTCGTTCAAGTCAGAAAAGTAAGCTCATTTATACATGTTCATCAGTGTGAACTGTGCGCCTGCATCTGGCTGGTGAGAAGTTCAATGTCAGGTTCCATTTTAGCCACAGCCCGTCTCAAACACTGATGGAGATCTCATGTCAATGCCATGAGCAGTCGCTAATGACTCTGATTCGGATTCCAGCCTCTTCTAATACTGGGAAATTCGTCTCGACCAATCAGCTCGCGAGATTTCAAAGGCAGTGTTCCAAACTGAGCCGGTAGTGACCTTGCGGGCTTTCACTTAAATCTTTCCCTATTAAATTGGGAAATTGTTAAGGGGAAGGGAGCAAGTTCACGACTGACTCCGGTTTGGGACTCGGCTCTGAAATAAACAGCATTCGAGACAGAAAAGGCATTTCTTACACTTTATTTACATCTTATGCATTGTTTCATGATAGGGCACAGACTGCAGAATGGTGGAATAGAATGTCACGTTCTATGCATGTACAAGTCTTGATCACGTGGCCAGACTGAAAAAAATGATCATAATGAATCTCTGGTATTGTTCAGGGGGCTGGGCAAAATGTGGAGGTGGGCCGTAATTTGGGGACCACTGACATAGAGGATAGCATGCATGTAATAAATTGTCTTGTTGGGTATCAAATAAGAAGAGATTTATAATGTACTTCATTGAAAGTATGTTACAGCAAATTTGTAATGTTTTAAAATAATTAAAAAATATCAACTTTCACTGGTATATGAAGCAACATCCCACTTAATTATGACTGTACTGTACACGGTCAAGGCAGAGGAATTTTGTTGATGGGACTATAATCACTGCCATTTATTCATCTGTTTTCGGGTGTGTCTGTAAACAAAATCCTGACCACACCTCTGCAAAAATTTTAGCAAACTTAGTGGGGACACTTCCATACCTGAGTCGCAGAGATTTTGAAATGTCATGGTTGGTTCATTCAGTCATTCATTTGCTGAAATGCTTAATCCTACTAGGATCACGGGGAGGCTTCAAGTTTATCTCAGCCAACTCTTGGTGAAGGCAGGGTACACCCTGAACAGCTCATCGGTCCATTGCAGGGCAACACACAAAACCATTTGCACTGACTCCTTGGGGCAATTTAGAAAACCCAATTAGCTTAATGCGCACATCTTTGGACTGTGTGAGGAAACTCCCTCAAGTGTGGATGTAACACATAGAAATTCCCTTGCTGAGCCTGGGACTTAAACCCAGGACATTTTTGCTGTGCTAAGGCAGAAATGGTAACCACTACGCCACAATGTCACCCAAATGTCAGGGACAAAGGTGAAATTTGGTGCAAGATCTGGAGAGCAATAACTTCAAACAACTGCCGATGAACATGTAATTACTATGGAACACTAATAGGAACCATATCGACTCTCACATCAGTCAATTGCATTTGACCTTGAGCAACCTAGAAAGGTTCATCCCTAGCCAACCTTCTTATAAAACCATGACTTGAGAGATTTTTTTTGTGAATGTTGTCACATCCACGTCCTATAGAACATATCATAGATAAGCACATGGGTAAATAAAACCAGTACCCAGATAGGGTCGACGTGCTGTATTATCCCTGCTGTCGGGTGGTACCTTGCACTCTAAAAGTGCCTGTTTAGTTTAATTATTATTACTGAAGATGAATAAATCAATCTAGATAGCATGTTAAAGTAGTTATTTAGCTGATGGTAGATCAGTATGGCTATAGTGTAGGGCTGCAACAACTAATCGATAAAATCGATAGAAATCGATTAATAAAAGAGTTGGCGATGAATTTGGTTGTCGATTAGTTGGTTCAGCAAA
>JAQNCB010000013.1:24572251-24586862 GCA_030068295.1 Euristhmus nudiceps
TATTAATATATATTAGGTTTCTCCAAAGATTTTTCATCTTGTTTATAAAGTTTTGGACTGCAACGGTATATTCATTTCCCAACTCACTGTAAAGGTCATATCTTGGATTTGGTCTGTTGCTCTGGTGTCACTCCCTCTGACTGCAAGTCTCACACACTCCCAAACTCAGACCATATGCTCATTACGTTCAATATCTGAATTTCTCTATCCAAACTTGTCCTCCCTAGCACCATTTCATTCCATAAAACCAAGTACATAAACACATCTTCGTTCTATATTAATAAATTTGCCAGGACAATTGCCAATAGTTCCCCTGATAACCTTGTCTCCCGTTACAATACTAATCTCCATATTCTTCTGAATACTCATGCTCCTTGGAAAGTCAGATGGTCTCTTTTCAACTATATAGATCAACTATAAAGTAGACCAAATTAAGTCAGTACACGCAGCTCAGCCACTAAAACAAGTGGGGAACACCATGAACCCACCACTGCACAAAATCCCCTGACTCCCTCCCAATCACATGCAATCTATTGATTTGTGTGGGTGGGGTTTTTTTTGCAACTTGCTCATGTCCTCCATTGTGTCTGAAGTTACTGATATCCACCAACACCTGATCACTTCTGGAGCTGCAGTCCCTGGAGTGGATTCCAGTGCCACCTTCCCATCCTCTAGCATTACATTTTCCAGTTTTTTTCCTTCCCTGTCCAAGCCATCTCTGAACTTGTTCAGAAATGTAAACTATCCACCGGTCAGCTTGATCCACTCCCTACAGTTCTTATTAAAACCTGGCTTTCTTCATTTACTCCCCTTATCAGTAATATCATGCATTCCTCTCTAACCTCTGAATGTCCCTCTCTCACTCAATCACTACAGTTACTCCAATTCTCAAAAAAACCTGGCTTGGACCCTACAAATTTCAATAACCTACATCCCATTTCCAATTTGCCTTTTAGCTCCAAAATCCTTAGTCTGTTGCCTCTCAACTTCACAACTATCTCGTCACTAACAATATTTATGAGCAGTTTCCATCCACTTCACAGCACTGAAACAGCGCTTCTCAAAATCACCAACAACCTCCTTATAGCTTCTGACTCTGGGTTACTTTCTATTCTCATCCTCCTTGATCTCACAGCCGCTTTTGATACCATTTCTCATAACACTCTCCTTGATGGACTGTCCTCCATCAGCATTGCCCACAGCCCCCTCACATGGCTCACTTATCTTTCTGGTCGTACACAATTCATTCAACTTAAATCCCACAAATCTAACACTTTCACTGTCTCTCTGCCTATGTGCCCCAGGGTTCTGTTCTGGGACCCCTCCTTTTCATTATCTGCATTTTTCCACTTGGTTACATTTTCCGCAAATACAATATCCAGTTTCATTGCTATGTGGGTGACACCTCTCGCTCTCGCGGTCGGAGTGTCTATGAGAAATTCATTCTTGGTTCTCTTCTAACTTTCTCCAACTTCACAGCTCTAAAACTGAAGTCCTCCTGGTAGGCACCTCTTCCACTCTCTCCAAATCTAAGATTTTTTTCCATTGCCATCAATAACTTGACTGTCCTTCATTCCTTTCAGGTTAAGAGTTTGGGTGTCCTCCTTGATGGTACACTCTTTTCATTCTCACATTATCACTCGTTCTGCAAATTTTCACCTGTGCAACGTCTCTTGTCTGCGCCCCACTCATCCCTCACACCGCTGCCATCCTTGTTCATAGTCTCTTCACCTCCCGGATGGATTACTGCAACTCGCTACTCTTTGGTCTCCCCAACAAATCCCTCTAGAAACTGCAGCTCCTCCAAAACTCTGCAGCACATGTCATCTCACAGACCCCCACTGTTCACCACATCACCTCAGTGTTGAAACTCCAGTGGCTTCCCATAAGACAGTGAATTCAAAATACTCAATTACCTTCAAAGTGCTTCACAACCTGGCTCCACCATACATATCTGAGCTCCTTCACACTTTCTTGTTTTCATATACATGCAGTTTATCAGCAAGTAAATGCAACATGTTTTGTCTTCAGTGGCTGGTGAATTTCTTTGGCTCGCTGTCCGTAGAGGATTCTCTAGAGTGCTTGAGAGCAATGCTCTCCGCCAATATCCGCCAGAACCTGCAGATCTGTGTCCAGGTGGCCTCCAAATATCACGAGCAGCTCACCACACAGTCTCTCACTGAGCTCTTTGAGTCTTTTAAGAGTTTTGAGGGTAAGCTTTTTATTTTGAAATGTCTCTTTGAAGAACTCCAAATAAAATGGATGTTTCAGGAGTTAATATGGTTGGGTGTGTGACTTGCAGGTCTCTTCTACTTCCTTGGATCCATTGTGAACTTCAGTCAGGATCCAGAAGTTCATTTTAAGTACATTCAAGCAGCTTGTAAAACTGGACAGATCAAAGAAGTGGAGAGAATCTGCAGAGAGAGTAACTGCTATGATGCTGAGCGTGTAAAGAATTTCCTTAAGGTATGAAACGAGAATTTTTTTGAAGGTTTTTCAGATTTGATCTTTAAGAAAATATCTATTTTTGCACCAAATCACATCGGATATCTGTTGTATTCAGGAAGCAAAACTGACTGATCAGCTGCCTCTCATCATTGTGTGTGACCGCTTTGACTTTGTCCACGACTTGGTCCTTTACCTGTATCGCAACAATCTGCAGAAGTATATTGAGATTTATGTCCAGAAAGTAAGTCCCTCTGGCTGCCAGAGTCTGAAATTTGGCATTTGAAAATCCAAATTACAACATCATGACCCTTAAAATTCATGCGTTTAAAAAAAAAAAAAAAAAAATGTTTTTTTGCTTATTAGGTGAACCCTAGCCGCTTACCAGTGGTGATTGGTGGGCTGTTGGATGTAGACTGCTCAGAAGACGTCATTAAGAACCTGATCCTGGTGGTCCGAGGGCAGTTTTCCACTGATGAGCTTGTGGCTGAAGTGGAAAAGCGAAACAGGTACGCCATGCCTATATCAGAACTCTCCTGAACCCAATTCCACTGTACCTCAAATAGGTGTTCTGACTTGGTGTGCCATATTTGCTTCATGCCAGATTGAAGCTGCTGCTGCCCTGGCTGGAAGCCCGTATTCATGAGGGATGTGAAGAACCTGCCACACACAATGCCCTGGCTAAGATCTACATCGACAGCAACAATAACCCTGAGCGATTCCTGAGGGAGAATCCATACTACGACAGCCGTGTGGTGGGCAAGTACTGTGAGAAGAGGGATCCCCATCTGGCTTGTGTGGCGTATGAAAGGGGACAGTGTGACCAAGAGCTTATTAATGTAAGCCTACTCACTTTTTTTTTTTAAGTCTTTGTTAATCATTAGTGAAATGTCTTCAACCTGATTTGTGGGTTTTTAAATTTTTTTTTTTTACTTTACAACTTTAACTAATGCATCATCTTTCACAGGTGTGCAATGAAAACTCCCTCTTCAAGAGTCTGTCTCGGTATTTGGTGCGTCGTAAGGACCCGGACCTGTGGGCCAGTGTTCTCCTGGAGACCAATCCTTACAGAAGGCCTCTAATAGATCAGGTACACTACTGCCTTTGCTGGATTTGTGTTTTGGCCTCTTGTGAATTAGTTTGCATTATTACAAAGACATATTTAGAGATGAAATCTGATCATCCTCTTTGCCCTTGAAGGTGGTGCAGACTGCACTTTCAGAGACCCAGGACCCTGAAGAGGTGTCTGTTACGGTCAAAGCTTTCATGACTGCTGATCTGCCTAATGAGCTGATTGAGTTGCTTGAGAAGATTGTTTTGGATAACTCTGTTTTCAGTGAGCACAGGTCAGTTTGAAGTTGGCCTCCAAATGTTTTGCATATTTGCTATATGTCACATTTTTGTTTGTTTGTTTCAATATTTACTCTCTTGCCACCCAGGAACCTACAAAACCTCCTGATCCTGACAGCAATTAAAGCTGATCGCACTCGTGTTATGGAGTACATCAACCGCCTGGACAACTATGACGCCCCTGACATCGCTAACATTGCCATCAGCAATGAGCTCTTCGAAGAGGCTTTCGCCATCTTCAGGAAGTTTGACGTCAACACATCTGCAGTGCAGGTCAGTCACGGATCTACATTGTGCTCAGATACGTTAAAGCTTTTCTGCTGTCCCTCTGATTGACTCTCACATCTTCATTCCAGGTTCTGATTGAGCATATTGGCAACCTGGACCGGGCCTATGAATTCGCTGAACGCTGCAATGAGCCTGCTGTGTGGAGCCAGTTGGCTAAAGCGCAGCTGCAGAAAGGCCTAGTAAAGGAAGCTATCGATTCTTACATAAAGGCTGATGACCCATCGGCATACATGGAAGTGGGACATGCTGCAGCCCAAAGTGGTAAATATATCCCAACAAATATCTCGAATGTCCTTGCCTGCAGACTCAACAGCATATGCAATGTTTAATATCTTCTCATAGCCATGAACATCCAGTGTAATTTAGTTTTTAATGTTCCGATCATTGATAGAAATATGAGCATCTCATTTATTAGCAAAAGCTTTCAGAGAGGGAAAACCCCCATGAAGCCTTGCAATCCCCCATATGAACCAAAATGTCAAATCACCCCCCCCTCACTATCAGTGTTAAATAATCCTTTACTCAGAATTTGTTTGGGATCACGTTAAAAAAAAATTGTATGTAGTCCGTCTTATCCAAAGCTTTTCCTTCTGATAAAAAAAATTAATAAAAATCTACATGTAACACACAAACTCCACAGCAACTCCATCTGGGCCTGCTGTGAGATGATCCAAAAATCTTCCTGTCTCATGTTTAAGAATTCTTGAGGGAGGGGGGAACAAACACTATACTCCTGGTTCAAAACAGCACTTCTGGTTGAGATTTAATTTGAATCCACAAATTAATTATGCTCACAAACCAAGGGTAAAACATGACCTCCTTGGCATGGGTAATAGTGCATCTGTCCCTTTCATAATCACTGTCAGACTACTTTCGGCTTCTCCCCTCTGGGTCTCCACAGCGGATCATCTGTTTCCAACCATCCCTGTCCTCTGCATCCTCTTGTCTCACACCAAATAAATTTATCCTCTGTGTATCCATGTAGCTTGTTTTTGTCTTTCTCCAGACTGTCAATTAATAATATGAATTGGTATGATGCATTATGGTCATTTAAGAGTTGCTTCTCTCACCCCCCCCCCCCCAGGGAATTGGGAGGACTTGGTCAAGTTCTTGCAGATGGCACGCAAGAAGGCCCGCGAGTCGTATGTCGAGACTGAATTAATCTTTGCCTTGGCTAAAACCAACCGCCTGGCTGAGCTGGAGGAGTTCATCAATGGCCCAAACAATGCCCATATCCAGCAAGTAAGAGGATGTTTTTACATTTTGTTGGAACACCCTTTAAATTTGCATGTAACTTGTAGTATGCTGTAGCTAGTTTTTTAAACTTAAATTTTTCCTTTCTCCCTCGTCCTTTAGGTTGGTGATAGATGCTATGATGAGAAGATGTATGAAGCTGCTAAGCTGCTGTACAACAATGTGTCTAACTTTGGCCGCCTGGCTTCCACTCTGGTCCACCTGGGGGAGTACCAGGCAGCTGTGGATGGTGCACGCAAGGCCAACAGCACACGTATCTGGAAAGAGGTGCGATCTTGTATGCATGCATGCACTCCCAAACAGCTCTGTTAATTTGAGTTTTGTGGGTAATAACTGCTTATTTTCCTCAACAGGAGCTTTATAGGTTTATATTATTGAAGACTTTTACCATCTATTTTATTTTTAGTTTACTGAGGTGTTCTCTTTTCCCAGGTCTGTTTTGCCTGCGTAGATGGGAAGGAATTCCGTCTGGCACAGATGTGTGGCTTGCATATTGTGGTCCATGCTGATGAACTTGAAGAACTTATTAACTACTACCAGGTGAGCAGTTTAATTTCCCTCTCCTCTCATAGCATCGGTGATAATAGTGCAGTGGTGCTGCTTTTACTGCTCTTGAAGCAGGAATGTTGACAGGTGGATGTAATTTTGTTTTCAGGATCGTGGCTATTTCGAGGAGTTGATCACCATGTTAGAGGCAGCCCTGGGACTGGAGCGTGCTCACATGGGCATGTTCACTGAGCTGGCCATCCTCTATTCCAAGTTCAAACCACAGAAAATGAGAGAACACCTGGAACTCTTCTGGTCCAGAGTCAATATTCCTAAGGTAAAAGATTAAATCAGATAGTAAAAATAATGTTATGTCTCTATATTCCTGTCTGTTTTTACTCTAATTTTTAGTTGAAGTCTTATGAGAATAGTAATAGCTTGTGTTGCATAAAGATGTGAAGCACAGAGGATGCATGAGATGATGCTTCTGTTTACGGAGCTGTATGTTAGGAAATGTTAGAATTGAAAGTGGTGATTTACAATGCTGTATGTGCTTTAGGTCTTAAGGGCAGCAGAACAGGCTCATCTGTGGGCTGAGCTGGTCTTCCTTTATGACAAGTATGAAGAATACGATAATGCCATCATCACCATGATGAACCACCCTGCTGATGCCTGGAAGGAGAGCCAGTTCAAAGACATTGTTACTAAGGTACTGCAATTGCTCCTGATTTGTTGTTTGTGGAATAAATTTTTAGTGTGGTACGTTTTAATTTCTGGTGTGATGGGTTTTTTTTTTAATAAATGGCTGTCTTCAGGTGGCCAACGTGGAACTGTATTACAAAGCTGTTCAGTTCTATCTGGAGTTCAAGCCTCTGTTACTGAATGATCTGCTCATCGTCCTGTCTCCACGGCTGGATCACACCCGTGCTGTAAACTTCTTCTCTAAGGTATTTAGTGCTATCATGCGAATGTCATGTTTTGTATGAAAAGCGCATACTTGGTCCTGATCCACCTCCCCTTCTGATTTCAACAAATCTTTCAGGTTAAGCAGCTGTCTCTGGTTAAACCATACCTACGATCTGTACAGAACCACAACAACAAATCCGTCAATGAAGCACTAAACAACCTCTTCATAATCGAGGAGGACTACCAGGTAAGAGGTGTAGCACATTGTTGCATGCTAATTGCTTTCTATCCATAGCCAGTTGTTGCAACTGTTACTGTGGAGATGAGCATTAAAGCTTTCTCTTCTTGGTCTTGTTTCACACAGGCTTTGCGTACATCTATCGATGCCTATGACAACTTCGATAACATATCTCTGGCACAGGGCCTGGAGAAGCATGAGCTCATTGAGTTCAGGAGAATTGCTGCCTACCTTTTCAAAGGCAACAACCGCTGGAAGCAAAGTGTGGAGCTCTGCAAGAAGGATAAACTCTACAAGGTTTACATTTACTGAAGTTATTCATGTTGCATCTGGACATGCTCCAGCAGTATGTGCACTACACGAACTGTTTTCCAATCAGACCAATTAGTGATGTGAAAACTCCTCAGCCATTTTTATCCTTTTAAGGTGTTCCTTTTTGAGATCAATGTTTGACACCCCAGCATTTCCAAACAGAAAAAACACATTTTGACGTGAATACAATGAGCTACGACTCTAAGAAATAATATGGACCATATACTGAGAGGAAACTCGAGTAACAGTTACTCTCATTCCAGTGTTATCTGTCATGGGATTGTGGTCTCGTGTAGTCCTTGCTTTGATGGTCAAGTGTTCTGTTTAAACTGTTTAGGACCTACACAATAATAGATGAGTGGTTTTCGTGTTGCTGATCAGTGTACAGCGCCTCAAACCAAGTTCCACTCACTCGTATCTTCGGATCACCTTTAGATTTGTTTGCTGTGCGTATTTACTGTGGTGGTGTTTAGACAACCTTGTACAACATCGCAATATTTATTTTTGACCTCCATAAAGTTGGTCAGAGTTTGAGTCTGAATGTTATGCCTATAGTGCCATGAATGACAGAACATGGTCATTTGGCACCTTCAGATAGTCAGCTGCCAAGTTTTATCTGCATAATATTGCTTAGCTGCTTCATGTATTCCCATTTCACCCGGACACTCCCTTTTACTCTAGAATAGGGTAAATCTGGACTCATCAGATCACATGACTTTTCTTTCCATGTGGGGGCTATACTACATGCTGAATACAAGTAAAATCACCTCAAAGTTCTGTAAAAGCACAGTAGTACTGAACATTTAGCACCCATGTAATACATTTATTGTACCTGTACAGTAAATACATAATACAGTAATTCATTTAACTGGTGCCTGAAAGGCTTGACAGCACTAGCGGCAGCAGACATTATCTCCACACCGCATACTTTCATACGAGCACTCTACATTACCTTTACTAGAGCCAACAGCGAACTTTTGTTTTGATTTTCTAAAATCACTTGCTGTTTATTTTTAACTCCAAATTCTTCATCTCAGCACACAGCTCGAGGCTTGTCAACACTGGAACACTCATGACACCTACTGGACAAAATCCGAACTCTTAAAGAAAGGGGGGGGGGATTCGAACTTGCGGACTTGGTTGTCCGTACGAGCCAAAATCCATAACATCGGGGTCCGTATAAGCGAGGTTCAACTGTGTGTGTGTGTGTGTACGTGTACACCAATATAGAATTTGACCCTTCTGAAACACAGCAAGTTTGTGTTTGACCTCGGGGTTCATTATTTATTTGCTTTTTTTTTTTATTGAAGAAATGAGAAGCTACTCACTGCATTAGTTTGAAAAGATCTCAGCTGATCCACATTGATCACTACCATAATTATCCACTCAAATAATCTGAAGTATTTTGTGTATGGCTTTGCTAATTGAACCACAAATTAGGACACCCAGTCTAGTTTTCAAGTTCAGTCAAACAAGATCTAAATCATGCCATTAGATCATCAAAACCATCCCTCAGAATGATACAGGTTTTATATCCAAACTTTGTGTACACTAAAATTTGTAAGGTAATTACTGCTAAAACATTTAATGGTGTCCAACCTCAAAGGTTTTTGGGAAGTATGAATGTGGAACAGATTGGAATTTGTTCAGTCTGCTAGATGTATTCTGCAGCCTGCACAAAATCCAAAGTGATGGATTTCAAGGGTGTTTTTGTTGTTTTGATGCCGAAACTCTCAAAGTAGTGTTGCAGTACATTAAGCCTAGATTAACAAATTAGGTGGAGATAAGATTCATACCTTTTTTTTTTTAAACCTCAGGGTCAGAAACCAATGGAAGAGCAGAATGCTCAGGCTTCTGTTTATTCCATGGTGATTTTTATAAGCGATACGAGTGCTGACTGAAGCACAATGCATCACACCAGGACTTGACCAATTTCTAAGAGTTGTGCCGGGTGAACTTGACTGAGTGATGTACCATGTGTGCACGATGCAGGACGCCATGCAGTATGCTTCAGAGTCGAAGGACACAGAGCTGGCCGAGGAGCTGCTGCAGTGGTTCCTACAGGAAGGGAAAAAGGAGTGCTTTGCCGCCTGCCTCTTCACATGCTATGACCTCCTGCGGCCTGACGTGGTGCTTGAGACGGCCTGGAGGCACAACATCATGGACTTCTCCATGCCCTACTTCATCCAGGTCATGAGGGAGTACCTCAGCAAGGTGAGCCACCACTACATGTTCTCGCATAACCAGAGTGTAGTGTGTGGTGCAGTACACCGAACATGTGATCCAAGTGCACTTAAGCTGAGGGTCAAAGTAATGTAACTTGTTTTCATGGCGTGTTTTAAAAAGCTGCATCTTTCTGGATTTCATTTGTTTCATTTACTAATTGTATCATTAATCACATCTCACTCTGTCCATGAAAACCAAAGTTTTTCTTCATGGCATGTTAAAGGATTTGCTTTGTGAGCACAGGGAGTCTTCAGAGCTGTATTACAGCACTGCTGTTATACATTTTTGTCACCGTAGATAGGAAATAGAAAAAAATTGAATAAGCGCTAAATTGTGTTTAGTCATAAAATGAGTTAGCTGTGCTAGTTCGTAACCTTGTGAAACTTGAGGAACTGTATGTAGTTATGCACTAAATGTTTCTGCTGCTGTTTATTTCTGGTGACACTACTACTGATTTCTGCAATTGTTCTCTTGCATTTTCAATGCTGGTCTGTTGAATCTGCTTTATTTTCTTAAGCTGCTACTCTTAAATTCCCTTTCAGGTTGATGCAATTAAGGAAAAGGTGAAGGCTGCCTCTTATTCCCTTTTAACCTGTGTAGTTTTGGAAGACTGAAACTTCGGGAGACTGCATGAGTTTTCTTCCCCTGCCCCCTCCCATATCACTCTGCTGCTTTTTAAAACACACCTTGACTAGATTTTCCTCCAAGTTTCCTCTAGAGTACTGATCATGTGTCGAGCAGATGCTGCTGTAGTGAGAGACTTTTCTGACCTGTAGATGAAGAGCCATCATTAACATCACTGAACTGCAGTCTATTATTGGCTCCTCATGCAGCCGCCATTTAGCCTGCTCAAACAGTACGCGCCACACTAGTGGCGTATTGGCTTCCATACTCCGAGGCCCTCCTTAAATCGGCCGTACTTAAAATGTCTCCACTAATCCGGGTGTAGATTGTAATGTAGGTGATTTTTAGTAGTGAGGAAACCCTGGATGAAGTGACCACATTTTCAGGATCCTTTTAGGTATTGCTTTGTGCCTACTCTGAAATGCCAAATCTACAATAATAAGAAAGTGTGGTCCTTCTCTAGCGTGTGCTGCAGAGATTTGACTCGCATGCGTTTTACATTGTTGATCGCACCCTTTGGGGTGTTAGGAAACATGGCTGTTGGCTGTGCCTGCGTTTGGAAGCCTTGAATGGCTGTATGAATCCATCTCACCCTGTCACTCCTTCCTCACTCTTCTACTCTTGCCTCTTCATGCACAACTTTGTAACTAAACAAATAACAGCTACTCCTCTGGCATGTCTTTTCCCCCTCTTCTCTTCAGTGAAAGTTTCGATCTTTTTCAAGCCTGCTCAACAACATTCCCATCGAACGTAGTGTCCGTACCAGTTATATGTAGAGAACTGAACCCATCATGAAGCATGCGCTCATCCTAAGCAGCGGCGACCTTTTGATTATTGTGCTGTAGTTGAACTATCGTGTTTCCCTTGTAACTAATTATTTCTGTCACAGGCAGTGATATTTTATTTATTTAATAGCAGTAAGTTTCCTTTTTGGTGATAATTTCAGGTCTTTGGAGCCCCTGTTCTTATACACCAAATGTGTGTTAATAGCAGATTCACCTCACCGCACTTATCAGCCTTTTAAGCTCTGTTTAGGTGACAGGGTTCTGTTTTCTACATATGCAGTTTATTATTAAAAATGAATTGCTCAGTGGCTGACTGGGGGACCATAAAATTTTACCAAGCCAAAGTTTTTCTTTTTTTTTTTTTTTCTTCTTTCTCTCCCACTAATGAAATCCCATTTCATGTCATGGTGTTTGCACAGAACACTATGAACTGACCTGGATCTTCAGTACGATCCATGCTCACCCGCAGTTCTGGACTGTTGTGGAAGGAGCTTGGTTTGTGCCCTTGCAGTCTGCTTTAAAAGCATTTGCACCTGAGTTTTTAAGCTTGGCTTTAAGCATCTGCCATGAATGGCCCCATCCATCAGTCATTTTCTTTATTGACCAGGAAGGCCAAGACAGTTTGTATTTCATGTTTTTGCCACTGGGTGGCAACCTGTTTCTTAGTCATCTTTCTTCTGTCTCGTATTCAGGTCGATAAGCTGGATGCATCCGAGTCTTTGAGGAAAGAAGAGGAGCAGGCCACAGAGGCACAACCCATTGTTTATGGTACGAGTTCTTGACTATTTGAAGTCATTAATATTCACCATGTAATTTCATTTATTTTATTTCTTTATTGAATAGTGTATATTTTACCCCGCTCATAACCATTTAACCCTTTCACTCCCGTTGGGATAAGGCGTCCCACAGATTTTCAAAAAATTCTGGTGGTAATACTAATCGTTATAATAGCATACCAACAGTATATTATACACCTGTCTACAGATTCTAGTGGAATTTGGCAACTTTTCCATACACAAGCCAGTGCACGGTCGAATGTCAACAAGGTAGATTGTGTGCTACGGTTTATCATGAAATAACGACCTTGTACAACTGAAATATGATATAGAGATATGGGATTTTTTTTTTTTAACTTTTTTCAGGTATGCTAGACATATAAACAAGCGATAGATGTCAGATTCAATTTAAAAAAAAAAAAATCGGGAGTGAAAGGGTTAAGGAAAAACCTCTACTCCCTGTTTCACGAATTATACTGATACATTTGGTTAAACATGACCGACTAATTGCTTAAAATTATGTTCATCCTTGATGCAAAGCCTTCAAAAAGGATGCTGTGATCCACACCTGTGTTTATTTATTTATTTTTAAATCCCTCGCTGAAAGCCTTCCTGAAGGGCTATTGTCAGTCGTGCTGTGTGTCTGTCAGACTCTGTGCATTGTGGCCCATGGACACTGTAGAGCCTCCAATAATTGGTCAATCGCCATAACACTTTTATATTTGGGATGCATTATGGTCACCCCAGAAGCCTATTGAAAATCAGCTTGATGTATTGCTAAATACTATTGAAATTAGTTAAATTATGAACTAGATTTAGGGGTGCTTATAGTACTGTGGGGCATTTGCACATGGCGGCTTGGAGCTCGTAGGTTTTTTTTTTTTTTTTTTTTTTTTTCCGTACCTTTTTGTGGTTTTGTCTGTTTCAAGGACGTTTAGGCATAATGCAATATAGAAGTTCTGAACTGTTGGAGCAATATTTGAACCTCCAAAGCTGGATTTTATTCCACCGGCACTGCAGTAGGCCACTGGAGCTTTCACGATCCCTCCTCTAGGCAAGGAGACGGAGACTCCGTAAACAAAAGCGGGGTTAGCAGTGTGGACTGTGCTAGGCTACATGCTCACCACACAGACCGGTGCTATATGTAACATGGGCAGAGCTATGTACGTTTTCGTGGTGTTCATGTAGTACTTCACTATATTATTTGGTAGTGTATGAAGAATTGTACATGCGTGTGTGTAAGTAATGAGAGAGAGAACTGGAGTTGGGTAATGTTTGTGTTGTAGGTAGTATAAGGGCATGAAAGTTTAAAGCCTAGGGGGTGCCACAGTGCTTTGCACGGTATTTTTAGTCTCAGCATTTCCTGCATTGCACACAAACCAAGGATGTGGAATTGATGGTAGGATCTATTTTTACCAGGCATATTAATTTGCTTTCGGCATGTTACAGTACAGAATACAAAATGGTTAGACATCTGTCACTACAGCGCATGGTCACCTCACATATAAACACCTCTTGTTTTGAATGTGGGGATGCTAGAATGAGTTGGAATAATGGTGTTTAATACATCAGACATCATGGGTAAGGTGCCGTTCACATACATTTCATACCCTGGTGTTGGAATTGCAGTCGTATCGATTCTTCACTTCAAGTGAAGATGAAACCTACAGTACTTGCTTATGTTCCACCATTTTCAATAATGCGTTTGATTTAGAAATTACTTCAGGTGTAGTCGCTTGTACATTGACATTGCGTGTTGTCATGGTTATTGTGGCCACAGATTATCAGCACCCTTGTGTAGATGCTAATTGATTTATAATGATTTAAAATTTCATGACAATTCATATTATATTGCAACTAAGGAAAATGATACTTTCAAGGCCCGATTTCTCCACCCCTATGGATCCAATTCTAGCAAATGAGATGTGATTTCAATCTATCTCTAGTCTCTACCCAAATCATTTGAAACATATCCGCACATGTCTGTTACAGTACCTCAATTTACTCAAGACCGATCGAGTTAGACATGATGTAGTGGACACCGCATTGACTAACAGTGTCGTACGTAAAAGGCCACCACCATATTACTTAGAAGCTTGTGCCAAGAGTGGAGTCTGGGGACTGTATTAAAACTTATTGATTAAAAAGCCTTGTTTGTGTGCTGCTTGGGGAGCAATTGTCTTTGGGTGTTTATGGTCATATTTTGCTTTTGACCTTATTCTCTTTGGAATGAAATGGAGCACTTAATACTGGCCTTTTTTAAATCCTGACAAACATGGTCAAGGCCTTAATAAACACCCTAAAATTTTAATTAGGTAGTGTTTTTGAAATGGCAATATTTATCTCAATCACAAATGGATATAACGAGATTAAGAAGGTTCACGTCCACCCCTTAAATAGCATTTACCGTGTATTTTGTAGTTGCTGCAGTGTCTTGTTTGCCATTAGTAGTACTACAATATACAACATAAATTACTGAATATAAAAAGAAATTGCTCTAAAGCCTCAAATCTAATTAAAAAAAAAAAGGCAGCAGCAAACCACCCGCTCACAATGGCACTGAGGAGTAGAGGTTGGAAGTGTTTTACCATTGTTAAGCTCACTATATTGCCCTCTGCATTTAATTCTCTATACAGTAATTGGGGGCGAGTGAATGAGTGAGTAATCTCGAACACAAAGACGTAGTGTGTCGTTACACATCTGGGTTGACTTGAAATTGACTGCAGTCAAACTCGAGTGCCTAGTTGGTGGCACTTTTTTACCTTGGTTATCTGGACATTCCAGTAAGGGTGGTGTGACTGAGCAGGACGATTAGTGAGAGTTTTGACTTGCTGAGCATCTTAAGCGGTTTTTATTTTTCATCCAACTTGAACCCAAATTTGTTGAATTTCAGGTTTTTTTTTTTTTTTTTTTTTTTTTTT
>JAQNCB010000013.1:24725809-24736195 GCA_030068295.1 Euristhmus nudiceps
ATCAAAACTAGTTCAAGACTGGCCAAGACTCGAGTCTGCAGTAGTCTTGAGGAGTCTTGAGGAAAAGTCTTCGAAGTAGAATAGCCCCTTTACTTGTTTGAAGTTGTTGCACACGGTGAGCTCTGAGATACTGTATGAGAGTAAACGCTGGGTAGGAGGAACAGAATCAATCTCTCAACTCCATGAAAATGTCTTTAAATTGAGTGTGCCTGTTTGAATTACTTGACACTGGTGCACAGATGTATCGCTGACCTCTGACTCATTGTGCACAGGCACCTGGTTTACTGTGTGTGGGATGTGCTGCTTGAGTTCCTAATCCCCGAGCTGTCTGACGACAACTTTCAGAAGCTGCTTCTTCAGAGTCTTTCGAAAAACGCAGAGAAACTACCTCCATAGGAACTTTGGGAAACATGACTCACACTTTAAAAAAAAACAAAAAAAAAAAAACATCAAGTCCTGTCGGAATGAAGCTGGTCAATCAGGGAGGTACACTCCTGGAAGTGAATGAGGGGGAAATAGAATACGTGCATGGTTTCGTCTGACTCTAATTTAGCCCTTACGTGTCTGGGTCTCGCGTACAATATGTGCATCTGGCTGAGCTTTGATTACTGGCCACCTGTTTTGAATTTTCCCAGGCCTTGAGTGATCTCCAAAACGCTCCTGGACCGGATCTGAATTAGTAGAGAGTTCTGTCCTCAAGCTCCTATCCATCTTCTTCGGGCTTGAACTTAAGGGCAACCTTTGACAGATGGTCTCGTATTAAAGTTCAGAACACCTGATTAAGATTAAAATCAGATTAAACTGCAGTTGGCTTTGCATAAGAGTTTATCTTTTAATGCCACTTTAAGTTTACTAATTGCTTATTTCTTGCTCGTTGCCATGGGCACTGTGCTGTGATGCATTTGTCTCTCATTTGCTTGAGATTCCAACCTTCCACTTCCTGTTGTATCTTCCTCCAATTTATTTAAGTTGGAGGGGTTTTCCATGTGAGATGGTTTGAGTTTTAGTGTCGTGCTGATACTTTAAATGCTCTGGGGAACCTTTTACGACTTAAGATTGTATTCTTCTGTTGACAGAAGGGGACTTGGTAAATGACTACTTTTTATGGTTGGCCTTAAATGAAAGGTTATACAGAACATAACCCAGAAGAATGCATAGGATAAAGAGAATTATTTTCTTCATTTTCCTGTTCTGAGTATTGTTGTATGTTGTATGTTTACCACGATCAGGTGGTATTATATGACCTTATGTACAGTATATGCTAACCTATTTATTTGGCGAAAGTATTTTTTTCTCACACATGTGCACTTTTGATGAAACAATTGAATTAAGGAATATTTGAGTGTTGTCTAAAACAGTAAAAGAAAATCTGCCTTAAAATGTTTGCAACCCTGTTTGGTCTGTCGAGCCATTTAAACATAAAAGATTAATGAATCACCAACCATGAAAAAGTGAAGTCATTCCTTATTGGTCAATATGCTGACAATTTAGAGTTCTCTAATGTTTCTTTGAAAAGATTTCATGTCATGGATAGTGATATGATTCATTTGATGCTTGTTTACCATCATGATTTACTATGCTTTCTACTGTGGTGGAAAATATTATAATCTGTATGCTTCAAGGAAAGAAATTGTTATAAAGTAAGCTGAGATTATAATAAACATAAAAAAAAACCCGCCTCAAGATATTTTTGCTTATTGCACATATCATGTGACATACCAATTTCTTCAGTAAATATAAACGCTTTTTGTTAAACAAAACTAGATAAACACCAATCAGCCATTACGTTCAAGCTATGGGAACTGAAAGGCAAATTGAATAACATTTATTTCCTTATTAGCGCCTGCTAATGAGTGGGATTTATTAGGCAGAACGTGAACAGTCAGTTCTTGATGGTGATTTGTTGGAAGCAGGAAAAATGAACAGCTATAAGGATCAGAATGATTTTAACAAGGAACCACATTATGGGGTCTAAAATGACTTGGTCTAATCATCTCCAAAACCAAATGTCTTGTGGGGTCTTCCTGGCGTCCGGTAGTGAGTACGTAACAAAGTTGTTCATGAATGGACAATCAGTGAACTTCCAAGAATGTTATGGGTGCCCACTTGTGCATGGGAAGTGAATCTAGTACATCTGGTCGAATCCCACAAATGAACTACTGTCTAGTCAGATGGCGTTAATGTTATGGCTGATTGGTGTAGTTACAGATTTGAAGCCTTGTGGGAGCCTTTATGTTTAAAGAGGTTTTACATCAGGATATAAAGCTAATGTAACATAATTAGCCATAATTATACTGAACACAGTCTGCATCAGTGTTATAGTAATACCATGTTTTATTGATTGCTAATGTACATAATATAGTTTTTAACATTTATTCATCATAAACATTGCCAAATAAACCATTATTTTCAGCAATTTTATATGCAAAATTTGGGAGTTTTAATGGACCTAATTGTATGACTGTGGCAAAATTAGGTAAATCATGGCTATTTTTGTTATACGTATAACTTCTATAGCAGCCTCTCTGTATTTCCCTGGAGCTGCTAGTCATCAGATTCTTTGTTATTTGAACTACTAGGCTATTTGTATTTATTAATTTTTGTTGTGTTGTCTGATAATGGAAAAGGGAACACGATTTTTGTTATATTCTGTGAAACATCGATCAGACCTACTTTGTAAATGACTCATGGCTCTCTGAGTCAGACCTGATTCTTGGCTACAGGGTACCCTTTGTCTCTGCTGAGAAACTTTCCATCTGCTGAATTTAGGAACTTTTTAGAATATTTATATTCAGTAACTACATTTCTTGCCTTTTTAGTTTATCAGTTAGACAGTACTGAATAATTCATAGTAATTTTTAAATAACATGTTTTGATCTGAGTTTTTTATATATATATATATATATATATATACATATATATGGGAATAATAACTGTATCATGCAAGAGGTAAATCTTGTAATGTTTGAACCCAAATACCAATATATATCTATAAACTAAATGTTTGCTTAGGTATTTATCCAACAGTTTATCTGAATGTAATGGTTTAATGTGTACTATGGTGTTATGCTAAGATGCTGGAATAAAGAAATGTATGTATGTATTTATTTATTTATTTAGGGGGTGATCAAGCTTTTGTAAGCTAATCAAAGCTAATCTATTTTCCAGAGAAATGAAGGTTGCTGCCTGAGATCAACAAAAATGGATAAAGCAGGCCTCCTATTATTAAAATCAGATCAAGTCTCTGGGAACAATTTTGGGATGCCTATGACAAACAGAGATTTGGCTGAAAGTCTGGAATTAGTGTGTTTTCAACAAGGGGAAACAGTCCAAATGTAAGCAAGGCAAGGCCCTAGAGAAGGTTATTCTGTCTCAATGCAAGCTGAATACAGTGAAGTATGTTACATCATGTGCTTCTACTCATCTAATAGTGTTCACTCTTTGTATTAATAATGTATTATTAGTGGTATATGATTTGTTTTTATATAGTTATACCCATAAGCAGGAACTAGATTCTGATATTTATGTATGCATTTACCATCCTCCCCAAATCCATTTATTTTTAAATCCTTTTAGATTTTGCTTATTACATTATAGAATTATTGTCTTCTGACTGATTACGGTATTTTAAATGCAGTCTTGGCATGGAATGGAAATGATCACGTGGCCCAAAACAATCACTGACGGATTGTTTCTTTGAAAGATTGATGTACAGTTGTTTTTATAGAGGAGGAATATAACAGTTTAAAAGGTCAGTAATCTTCCTGATGCACCCATGCTGATGGAATGAAGTGTTGGAGTCATGTTCACATGTTAATGATGACATGAACAAAAGCACAGTGCTTTCTGTCTGAAGTTTAAAAACTAAAGTTCTGCTCAAGTGGATTTTTTTTAACTTCACACAACATCTTTTTAATCTGCCATGAAGCGATACTGGATTTTTAATTACAGTTCTGTTTTATAGGAAACGATAAACGTGTGACAGTATGCATGGATACAATTGATTTATTTCACAGAAGAATCCATAGTGACTTCTGCACCAGGTATCACCCAGCATCAGGACCCGTATTATACAATATATCAACAAATTTTATTATTCTGACTCATTCTAAAGTTTTCCCTTGTTCATAAATAAACAAATAGATGCCAGCAGCAGTTTTGTATCAGTTTAAAACTTGGTGAAATGCTAATGCTGTAGTAGCAGTTTGACCACATTCTTGAGGCATAGTGTGTGGGAATAAGTCCAGACCTGGAGACTGATTCATAGAATTTGAACTTGCAGACCCAGTGTCAGATGAAAGGGCCACACATGACCATGTACACATTTACAGACAGTTCATGGGTGGTTGCTGAGGTAACCCATGGAGAGTTTGGTAAAATTTAGCCTGTACGGTGCTTGTTCTCTACTGTCTTCAGATCACATATTTGGAGTGTGCCTCCGAGTAACTCGGCTCTAAGGCCTCCTCTCCACAGGTTTTTAAAATTAGGCTTAATGATCCCGTGAAACTGAAGTCTTGTTTTGTTGGTGGTGGCCTGTGTGAGATAAAGCCAGTTACACCTCAGTCTTCTAACAGAGGACATTGTCCTTGAAGGTTTTTTTTTTTAGATTGAGTTTATAGTTTAGCGATACATTTCAGGAAGACATTCAGCAAAATGTTCAGTAGCCGTCTTCCTTGATCATCTATTTATTCTTTTTCTTCTTCTTTAGTTATGCAACTGATAATACAGTGATCCCTCGCTATGTCGCGCTTCAAGTTCTGCGGCTTCAGTGCATCGCAATTTTTTTAAAAAATATTCATCAAAAAAAAAAAATAAATAAATATATATATATATATATACATATAAAGTTCAGCAAAATGCCACGAGGGGTCGCTACGGGCTCAGATTCGGATCCCAGCCTCTTCTAATGCTGGGAAATTTGTCTCGACCAATCAGCTTGGGAGATTTCAGAGGCAGTGTTCCAGACGAGTCTTGTAGTGTCCTTGCGTCTTTCACTTAAATCCTTCACTATTAAACGGAAAAATTTGAGGGGAGGGAGCAAGCTCACTACTGACTCCGGTTTGGGACGCGGCTCTGAAATAACAGCATTCGAGACAGAAAAGGCTGAAGTCAAGACATTTCTTACACTTTATTTACATGTATGTCTAATTACACGTATGTATTTTCTATTATTTATATTTATTTATATTTTATTTACATCATATGACTTGTTTTTATAGCATTGAATATGTATTTATCGATATTGTATACGCATACATGTACGTATACATCAATCAGGGTGGTCGATCCTACTTCGCGGAAATTCGGTGTTCGCGGGGGGTCTCGGCTCCCCATTAACCGCGAGAAGTGAGGGATCCCTGTATATATAAAGGAATGTGTAAGAGCACTGAATGCATGCGCATCTTCAAATCACTTCAAGAGTTGAAGTATATACTACATGGGAGCATAATGAAAAGTAAAGTAATATTAGCTTTTTAAATAGTTTAAGATTTTCACATTTTAGCCATTACAGAGGCAGATCAGGTGAAGCTAAGCTAGGTGCTATGTAGCTAACAGCATCTGATTAGGTTACTCATTCAGAGTTCAGTATATATTCGATACTAAACAGAAGTAAGCCACGCAGCATAAATTCCAAGTAAATATTACAGTGAAACACAAAGTAAAAACTAAGTAAAACAAGCTCCCATTACTTAGAAATGTGACCAAAAATTGTACATGTACACTAATTCTATCATCTTTTTTATAGTGAGTTTAGTCACACTCACACCTAGGGGCGAATTGGAACAGCCAATTAGCCTACTGTGCATTTTTTTTTTGGACTGTGGGAGGAAATCTAACCAAAAAAAAGTATCCACGGGAAGCCCATACAAGCATAGGGAGAAGGAAACTGGGCACAGGAACGCCCAAGCCCGTGAATCAAATTCAGGATCTGCTCGCTGTGAGGCAGATGTGCTAACCACTATGCTACCATGCCGCTCTTTTAATCATCTGTTCACAAATTAATGTTATGTCAATCCTCAGACTCCAGCATTTAGTCCATGAACACTAACCTACAATTATGTCTGCATACTAGGGTTACATTGTAAGACTTTTATTGTGTGTGAGTCTGAGTGGTGGTGTATGAGCCACTTTTTTTTTTTGTTTGTTTGTAATTATTCATCAGTTTTAATAGCTGCTGGTGAGTGATACAAAACATTCAATCACTATCAAATCATCGATGCAGCAGCATTATTGGGACACAGGACAAGAATCCATGCCATATTCTATGACTCTAGTGCTCTGCTTGCGAGCTCCCCCTATGAAATATTTAGGAAAATCGTCTGATTAGTATTTAAGGCGAATAAGAGGAACATGTGAGCTGAAATGAAAAAGGCCTGTTTTCAGACTGATGTTGTACTTGTGTTTCTTTTTCTACATTTCTTACCTGAATGACTTTGGCTTTGTATGAGAATTTTACACTAAATGTTATTTCCAATTCACTCACTTTATTTTGCTGTATTTTCTGAGCTCTTTCTCCTTGTGTTCCTCTTTGTTACCCATCGCTTGCTTTCATTTTTTGTCACCTCTCATTCCAGTCCCTTTTTACTAAATCTCATTCTCTCCAACTCTCTCTTTTTCTCCTTTCAATTCTTTCCCTGTGTGCTCTCTTTCTAATTTTCTTTTCTTCTCCCTCTTTCTCATTTTCTCCACATCTCTTTATCCCTGCCCTCTAAGCCCACACTCGTGTTTCTCTCGTTTATTGTTCGTCTTTCTTTCCCTCTACTCTTCCAAGTACTTTACATACATGATTCCCTGCCTTTATCTTACACCCCCCCCCCTCTTTTTTTTCCATTACACAGAAGGCAGATCAGATGCAAACAACCTTGCTGGATATGATCACGTGGGTGGGGATTCTTCTCTCTCTTGTCTGCCTGCTCATCTGCATCTTCACCTTCTGCTTCTTCCGTGGCCTGCAGAGCGACCGCAACACCATCCACAAGAACCTCTGCATTTCTCTCTTCATTGCGGAGACTCTGTTCCTCGTTGGCATCTACCGCTCAGACCAGCCTGTAAGACAACCACACACACACACACACACACACACACACACACACACAGAGACATACATACATATATATATATATATATATATATAGTGGTACCTCGAGATACGAAATTAATCCGTTGGCTTTCGTATCATGATTTTTTTCGTATAATGAATCATGTTTTACATGTAAATCGCCTAATTCGTTCCAAGCTCTACCAAAACACCACATTAAATTTTTATAATAATGGTAAAACCAGAATGAAATAAGAGCCAAATACATTTGAATCATTAAATATACCTAACCTAACTGTTAATACCTGTAAATGAAGTAGATAATAGAACATAATGCAAAAAAAAAAAAAAATTATAGTGAAAACCTTACCTTTCCAGTGAGGCGATGTCCAAAAGCAAATGTGGCCAGGAGGAGGAGGTCAAAGAAAATAATAAAAATGGCAGAAAATAAATAACAAGAAACATTAAACTCAAGCTTCTAATTTCCATCGGATTCTTCTTCTTTTCCACTTTTTGGCGGTTGACAAACCGACTTAAGGTGTAATACTGCCACCACCTGGACTGGAGTGTGGATCTTGACCAAAGCATGATGGAAAATTGAGTTCCGTATTCCTTCATATGCTGAATAATTTTTCGTAAAATGAAGCGGGAAAAACCTTTGCGTATCATTTTGTAAAATGACTTTTTCATGTACTAAAGCCTTCGCATCTCGAGGTTCCACTGTACATCCATCCATCCAAAAATAAAACACTGGGGCTTGTCTTCTCTGGTCCCAGTGAAACTAAATTGGGCGCATACATCACAGGTTCGTTCCAGGTTTTGACTTTAAGGAGAAACATAATATAATTGTTCAGATTACAATTGTTCATCTGATTGAAGCTGGTCAGCATCCACAACAAACATTTTAGAAAAAACTAAAATCAGCAGTCAAACTCTTCCGGGTGTGATACAGCAGCAGCAGGATTTACTGAAAACCATGGCAATCCCCACAATATAAAAAAAAGTCTGAAACATGCTAAGCAAGAATGCTTAATTTAACACCAAAAGTTGCGTCATGATGGCGCAAGTGCACTTGCAACCGGAAGGTTAAACGGTGTGCGAGTACAGACCAGTGGGAAGTGGGGAAGGGGACGGGGGGGACGGGACGGGACGGGACTATCACCTATCTTGGTAATGGTACAAGACAACTATGCTTAGTATTAGTACGCCTTTTAAATGTGGCACCTTTTATTTTTGCATGCAAACTCCGATTATTGCAAGTAAGCAGCAATGCACTGTGTTCAGACACCTTTATATCACAGACAACATTAATAGTTCCAGCAATTTGTACTAGAGTAGCTCTTCTGGGGGTTAAGACCAGCCATACTAGCCTTAGGTGACCGCAACACTTGACGGTTTACTGGTTGTCCTTCTTTGGAGCACTTTTGGCAAGTTCACCAGGAACACCCCACAGTACACCAGGAAGTACACCAGGAACATCCCACAAGACCTGCTGTTCTGGAGATGAATTGACCCAGTCATTTAATGATCACGATATGACTCTCGTCAAAGTGACACGGATCCCAACACTTGCTCATTTTTTCTTGTTGTCAACACATCAACTTTTAGAACTGACTGTTCACTTCATGTCTAATATGTCTCACTTTTTGGCGGGTGTCACTGTCACAAGATAAAAATAATTTACTGAATGAGGTGATATATGAAATGGAGAATTATTCGATCGAGAAGGTTTCTCAACCTAAGCCCAGGACCAGAGATGAATAATTTTCCATTTTATATGAAAGTTGAATTCTTCAACTATTTTATTATTCATTAACATGCTATATAGCCAGTGCCATTTCTGAATCATTCTAAACCCAAAAGGCAAAAAAAAAAAATATGGAATTCAAATATTTGATGGCAAGCAGCTTTCCCCCCAAGAATTAGACTTTTTTTCCCCCATCAAACACAACTTTATCTGATTTTTGCAAAGAACAGGAAATCTTATGAGTGGGCAGCCATGTTCTTTGTAGGTTTCTCTGGGAAGGAGAAAAGGAGGAACATAGACATACGATAGATAGATATGTCCAAAGCACTGTGGCCTTGAGCAGTAAACTTTATGTAGTTTCCTCAGTGTTTATGCTGCATCATTCCTCTATCTCTCTGCTTACAACAGCATAAATATTGAGAAACTAAAATGAACTTGACATGTCAAGCATAGTGCCTCCGTAGTCTGCCAAACAGTATGGCCAGTCTATCTCAAGATGTCGAAGAGGATGAAGTGCTCAACTAATCCCAGTGTGAATCGTGGTTAAAATCGGCTCATAGAAGCATAGCACTAGTTTTTATGGTGGCTATTCCCCAATCAGAAATGAGTTCTGAATGAATAAGAATATTTTTATTTACTCAATGTGTGCTATATGCTGCTTTATATACTGGCAAATGGCAAGTCATTATATATAATTCAAGGCATGTGTTGGTGTTAATCTGTGTAATGCTTACTCATATATATACACTGACCCTACAACTTTCACAACAAAGCTAATGAAATCAGACTGATGGCCATATGTTGGGAGGAAAAGCTCACAGACCATATCACTGTGTTCCTGTCCTGCTCCAAATGTAGAGGGTGGCAGAAGGTTAGACATGGGTGACAAGCCTTTCGTTTGAAGTGAGCTGCTCAGGCAAGCACGGTCAGATTCAGTGAGGTAAAAACACCCAGACAGGCCATATGCTCTCCTAGACAGTTCCCCTATCCAAGAAGACTCAGGGTCAAGGGCCTGCTGCCGTGACCTTCTGCCATCGGCACACTAACCATGCTAGGGCTGACCGAGCAGCAAGGTTTACGCTGCATATAACAAATAACAAACCATGAAAGGTGCTTCATTATATGTGACTTCACTTTTCACACAGTGAATGCATAACCGAAACCTTTGCACTCTGCTTAATTTGTGTGAATCAGCTTAAAAGCGACTTACATCACCGCAAAAATATATTTTAAAAAAGGAATGTGCCTTTTTCATCTCTTTTCAGCAAAAAAGGTGAAATGAACAATAGTTATAAGGTAACATTAATGAATCTTTATACAAAACATTTTTGCTTGCATCATCACAATCATCATCATCATCATCTACATCAATGTGGAATTAATAAAATGGATCCCGTCTTCTAGCTACTAAACCAGGGGTGGGAAAACTTTTTGATTAGCGGGCCATAATGGGTTCTAAAATTTGACAGAGGGGCGGGGCCAAGAGCATTTGGATGGAGTGTTTGGGCCGGATATACTAAAGCATTGCATGTAGTGTATGCAAACCTCACAGCACAGCACAGTAAGAACACGCAAATAAATGTACAACCTGATTTATTAA
>JAQNCB010000013.1:25313100-25326627 GCA_030068295.1 Euristhmus nudiceps
TATAATAATGTGTTAATAATTTAACATATAAGTCGCTCTGGAGTATAAGTCGCCCCCCTGGCCAAGCTATGAAAAAAAAGTGCGACTTATAGTCTGGAAAATATGGTACTTTTTTCTCATCAGATTATAACAGTTTCTACTAAAGTGTACATGGCTTCAGCAAAATTTGGGCGGCTTGGATGTTCACCCTACCACACAGACCAGACATTCAAGGACTACTACTTGCTGTTCAATGAAGGAAGTGAACAGCACTTGTCAGATATTTTTGCAGCTTCTTTAATGTCACCTACCTCATAAGTTTCACTTTGTACCTGCATCAATAATGGAGGAGTGTTCTGTTCTGTTGCTGTAATACTCATTTCTGCCACTTGTTGGTGATGACCCTCACAATATTCCTAATCTTTTGGAAATTGTGTTGTATTACTCTCCTTATTGATTTTTTTGAACAAAGATATCTTGTAAATGTTTTGTAAGCTTTTTGAGGACCAGGTCTTCTGCAATCAAAGCCAAGAAGATGTCCAAAAAACAGAAACAACTTATTATATTTATTCATATATTATTTCCTGTATTCAAGAATTAATCAGAATCACTTCTTTGCTCAATAATTTGATGTTTAATACTTTGTATTCACCTGATAACCTGAGGATGTATCTGATAAAGCATAGCCACCTTCACTCCCCTTTCACTCCATTCTAAAGGGATGTGCACGGTGCTGTAAATCGTCCCACCCAGAAAATCAAATCCAATTTGTTTCACTATAATCACATCAAATATGGAAAAAGAAGAGCCACGTTTAATGTGATTTATCTTCCTTGCATTTTTACAGCACAAAACCCTATCGCAATATGTTTTTACTGTACAGTGTCCTTGGGTGTTTTGAAAGGCGCTTTTAAATAAAAGGTATTATTATTTTATTATTATTATTATCTGAATTGGAGCATGTAGCCTTTTTTTTAATATCCACTTTTCGCTAAACGGAATTATGAGATAGCAAGAATAGAAAATTTTCAACGCAGAGCATCTGGCAGAGCAATAGCATAAATCTTAGTAGAACCCTAAAACCTAAAGAAGGTTTATGGCACAAAACGTGGAACAGTGTTTCACTCAGTGGCTGACCTGACCTGGCCTCACACAGATTATCATACAGGAAGATAACTGTCACAGTGCAAATAAAATGGATGAATATAATTTTGTGTCAGAGCAAAAGCAAAACGATAATCTCAGTACATTATATAGCCAACATTTTGTGAACAATCCCACCCATATTGTGGACCGTCCCTTCCATATATGGAACCCATACATTTTCCAGCATGTAAATGTCCCTGAGCACAAAGCCTTGATTATTGGCTTGCTAAATATTCCTTGTTAATAAAATAACTACAGTGGAATAACTTTTATCTTTGAGGAAAAAGGCACCTTAAATATTCATAAGAAATAACACAGTACGGTGTGAAGAACTGAGACTGGGGCTGAATTCTTTCCAGCCCAGACTGTACATGTACACATTCACTGATATATTACCAGTTTGTACATGTAATGAAGCTTTTTGGATTCTGAGTCTAGTTTCAGGGTTGCACTTTAAACACACTGTCTGCAGTGGCTATTGAAAGTGTCCTGACTCTCAAACTGACTTTACTACTTGTGTACCTTGCTTGGCTCTTTAATGCTGGGCTCGTTGTACAGGCTGCGTATCCTGCGGCGCTCCAGCAGTTTGTTATCTGAGGACTCTGGCTTTGCCTGCTCTCCTTTATAAGTGGCACTGTAGCTCGTCTCCAGATTAGCCTTCCCCTCCGTTGCCAGTTTGTACTGTGACTTGGCTTTGATGGGTTTCACTGGTTTTACGTCAGTGTAAGCCTTGAACTCCATTCTAGAAAAGAGCATCATAATCAGTGTACATTTTCTGACTTAAATTTTTATAAAGTAAGAAACGTGGCAGAAAGATGAAACGTGACAAATCATCCATTTTCTGTACCGCTTAATCCTAATTAGGGTCGCGGGGAGGCTGGCGCCCATCTCAGCCGACTCCGGGCGAGGGCGGCGTACACCCTGGATAGCTCACCTAGCCATCGCAGGGCGAACACTCACACAACCATTCACACACACACACCGAAGGGAGATCTGGAACAGCCAATCAGCCTGCTGTGCATGTTTTTGGACTGAGGGAGGAAACCAGAGTACCCGGAGGAAACCCACACAAGCACGGGGAGAACCTGCAAACTCTACACAGAAACACCCAGGCTGGGAATCGAACCCAGGACCGTCTTGCTGTGAGGCGGACGTGCTAACCACGACACCAGTGTGCCGCCCCACGTGACAAACCATCCGTGTAAAAACGAACGGTGTGAGAGTGCTGTACGTCTGGGCTGGGCTGATCTTGAAGGGAGTTTTAAAACCCATTCATGACTTTTGTGTACAGTATACAATAGTTGAAATCGTGTATATTACAGACTCATGCAGACTTCAGAAACAGGTGCTGACTGACAACAATCCTGAGGATTCTGTGGAGTGAAGTTGAAAAGCTGCTTTCTGCAGACATGCGGCAGTCTCGGGGAACAGTGACGAAACCCGACTTTATGCAACTGTTAGTCAATAGATCCTAACAAGAGCGTTCCAAGGCTACAGCACTCAGTGGAAAGACATGACATTCACGATGATGACGATGAGTGATTATTGTAGATTGTTGATCTTGCTTTGTAATGTACGAATGACTTCCTTGTCTGTCTAACAGCCTCCTTTTTGTGTTTCATGATGTGAGCAACATGTGGTGTAGTGCTGAGAACATCTACCCCACAGCCAGAAGGTCCTGGGTTTGAGTCCCAGGCTCAGTCAGGGTGTTTCTTTGTAGAGTTCGCTTGTTGTCCCCATGCTTGTGTGGGTTTCCCCTGGGCACTGCGGTTTCCTCCGACAGTCCAAAGACATGTACATTAGACTAACAGTCTTTTCCAAAGTAAATGATTGTGTGTGTGTGTTGGCCCAGTGATGAACTGCTGAGCTTTTCAGGGTGTACTCCACATTCACCTGGAGTCAGCTGAGATAGACACCAACCTCCTCCGGGACCTTAGTAGGATAAAGACGTTAGGCGAATGAGTGAATTATATCGTTTCCATCATTTAACTAGAAAAGCACTCGGAGAGCGCAGACCTCCACCAGGCTATAGGGTCACTAAACTTTTTGCTAATGATTCCAAGTCATATCTGATGAGTCAGAAGCATTTTTGTCAAAAAACGGCCCTATCTCTCAATAGTTAAGAATCCTTCCAAAATATCCTGGATCCAGACGGTGATTCAGGTGGATCACCTCCAAAATCTAATCGATTGTTACTTTTGCTCTTCTGGACATTCGGTAAAAATTTGGTGAAAATCCGTCCATAACTTTTTGACTTATGCTGTTAACAGACAAACAGACAGACAGACTCCGATGATTACATAACCTCTGCTGGCGGAGGTAATAAGAGCTTTCTGAAATCCATGAATGAAAGATCAGATTTCTATAACAAGTGAGTTCACCAGTTTCTGTTTCTGTGCGCATAAAAGATTTTACAAGGACAAGAGTATGCAAAGATGTGAAAGTTATTTATTGTCCAAATCTGAGCTGGAATTAAGAGAACCATGATGAATAATTGAAAAATTGTTTGTGGGCTGAGATATTCCGACACTTAATGCTAAATATTCCAGAAAAATCATGTCATTTAAATTGCTTATTTCAGGGAATAAAACAATTGACTTGAATCCCTTACTTTACTGTTTGTCAAAGTACAGTATCTGAGCCCGAAATATTGTACATACCAGTGTCTGATGAAAGTATGCAAAGGAAAACAATAGGCTAATATACGGTGTGTCTTTTTTTTTAATAACAGAGGATATTACCCTTATGTAGCATGGTGACCTAGTGGTTAACACGATCTCCTCACAGCTGACTCTTGTCCCTGAATGGGCTGTTTCTGTTTGGAGTTTTCTGCATGTTCTCACTGGGTTTCCTCTGGGTACACTGATCATCCCCCAAACCCAAATGCTTACTTTACATGCTTAAAATTGTTGTTTATGTCTGTGTTAGCTCTTCAGTAAGAGCCTGTTCAGGGTGTATCCTGCCTCTTGCCCAAAGTCAGACCTTGAAGGATGAACTCTACAGATGGAGGGATGTATATTTGCTGAGGGTTTAGAATTGTTGCTTAGAGTTTTATTATCCTAATAACTTACCACCCCCCCACCCCCCCGCGATGGCCTGGCGAGCTGTCGAGGGTGTACTTTGCCCTCGTCCAGTCGGCTGAGATGGTCACCAGCCTCCCCGCGACCCTAATAAGGATTAAGCGGTTCAAAAAAAATGAAGGAATGAATAAGCTTATTATTAACCCCCCGTTCTATTTTATTCTCACTCTGCGTTATTGTTCCAGTTTGAGTCGAGAGGCACAGAGGTGTTTGAGCTGGTCGACGGGTGGAGCTTGGTGTTGGAGCACATCCTGCAGCTGGGGAGGGGTGTGGACGTGCTACGGCCTACAGACCCTCAAGAAATGTTTTATTTGTAATCACTGGTAAATGATGTATGAGCGTAATTCAGCAGGGCTGGGGTGTAACACAGTGCAGTCTTTCAGTGTTTTGTTACCTGTATGAGCTTCCGGAGGTTCCCTCCTGCTTGATCTGCCTGTTACGCGCGTCTGCCGCTGACCTTCCCCTGGAGCCCGCTCGCTGCTCTTTCTTCTTCTCTCCAGTCTCAGCATCCTCTTCTGCTTTCACTGGCAGCTTCTTCTTCTTCTTCTCTTCCTCTTTTGCATCTTGTTTTTCCTTGACCTTCTCCTCGATCTCACACTTCTCCAGTTCTGAGGTCACGTGCTCCTGCTTTTGGCTCTTGCTCTCCAGTTTGGGGATCCACGGGTGATCCCTGCGCTTCTGAACAGGCCACGGTTTGTAATCTTTTTGGTACTGGGTCTCGTTACTGAACGGTGTCTGGCACGGGCGGTACTCGTTTCTGGGTTTGCAGCTCGGTTCCGGTTTGACTTTCCAGGCTTTGAAGTCCTGCCGTGTGACGGAAGAGCCGCGCGCTGCTGAAGATGCTGCTGATGCTGCAGCCGACTCCGGTGTCGCGGTGTGGGCGGGTTCTGTTTCTATGGCGACCGTGCTGGGATGCTGGGATTGCGCTATCGGGCCCGGTTGCGGATGGAGGTGCCGCACCTCTGCCACGTCCGAGTACTTGGTGAAGACGAGCGGCACGGCGATGTCCGCTTTATCCAGCTCGCTCCAGAAGCGGTTGATGCAGCACGCGCGGGTGATGCAGGGCCACGCCATGCTGATGAGCTGCAGCACAAATAAAGAATCAGAAAATAAGGACCATCGGGTTTGCTCGCTGCTCTTTAAATGGATGAGAGTGCGGATTTTCCTCTTCTGATGGATCTCCTCGAATGCAATAAAATCCGACCGCAGTATTTATTCCAACACAAAACTGATTTTCTTCTGATCACCTTCCAGGCTGTTCGCGCGGAAATCACTCGGAATGTTTGCTTTAAAGGCCTGATGAGAGCGAGCGCAGCCCCGCCTGGCTGGGGAGGATCGCTGCGTAAAATCGCCCGTCACCTGCAGCCGGCTGCGGATGGACAGCGGCACCCACAAGCCACGCCCCCAGTTTAACCACTTCCTGTTCAGCTAGAAAATGTATCTGTTTATCACATTTATCTGTGTGGAACTACAATAGTTATATGGTGGGTGCGTGTGCTTTATATATATATATATATATATATTCATTCATTAATTACTTAATCCTAAATCGGGTCACAGGGAGGCTGGCGACTATCTCAGCCGACTCTGGGTCCACCCTGGACAGTTTACAAGGCCATTGCAGATCCAACACTCTCACCACCATTCACACTCACACTCATAGCTAGGGATGATTTGGAACAGCCAATTACCCTCCTGTGCATGTTTCCGGGAGGAAACCAGAGTACCCAGAGGGAACCACACAAGCACGGGGGGGGGGGGGGGCATTTAAACTCCCCACAGAAACACCCAGGAATCAAGCCTCGTCCTTCTTGCTGTGAGGTGGATGCTAATCCCTGCGCCGCCCTGTGTATGTGTGCGCAGGACGTTATGTTGCCTTTAGGTGTGGGTTACTTCATATTAAATTATACAAATGCACAGGCACTTGGAGTCATTTGTCTTTTCACACATGCAATATTTTTTTAATCACAACAAATTTTAAACATGAACCCATCAAATACCTAAACTATTAGCATGAAATATTATGGGGTTTTTGTTTGTTTTTTTTGTGGCCATGCAAATTACACGGGTTACATCGAGAACATTTACAATTTCTCTCTTTGTGTTTTTTTTTTTTTTTTGTAAAATAATGCTGATTTTAATTAAAATAACTTTTATTGGAACCAGTTTCAAGTTGTGATTCAAAGTCTTGTATCCACATTACATCTGAAGTGTAGGGTACTTGTTTTGTAGCTAGTATTATTATTTGTTTTGTTAGTAACTTAATATTTTGTTATATTATAATACATACTCAAATATTAGTATTTGAATATACAAAAAAAACTTTGCACAGATTAGATTCCTAGATATTAGATATCTGACATTTCTCTGTGGATTCCAAGGCCACAGTTCAGTATCCTAGTGATGGTTATTAGGACCAGTACAAACGCAATACAGGGATCCCTCACTTCTTGCGGTTAATGGGGGTCGAGACCACCGAGAACACCGAATTTCCGCAAAGTAGGATCGACCCCCCTGACTGATATATACATACATGTATATATAATATCAATAAATACATATTCAACACTATAAATGCTTATAATAACAATTAAACACTCAAAAACAACACATAAGATGTAAATAAAATATAAACATTAAGTAATAAGATTTAAATAAAATATAAATAATATAAAATAAACATGTTTAATTGTACATAGATGTAAATAAAGTGTAAGAAATGTGATTTTTAGAACTTTTAATGTAATTTTATTTAGGTTCTACTCACTTCCGCTTCTTCTGTCACACGAATGTTGGGAAATTCATCTCGACCAATCAGCTTGCGAGATTTCTGTGGCATTAACCTGGATTCAAACTTGTGAATTGCGAGACTTCAGAGCAGAGTCAACCCGTGAACTGAATCCGAGTCAGTAGCGACCTTGCGGCATTTTGCCTAACTTTTTTCCCTATTTTTTAAATTTTTCGATTAATATTTTTTTAAAAAATCCGTGATACACTGAATCCGCAGAACCAGAAGCGCGATATAGCGAGGGATGACTGTATATATCCTAAGCGCCAACATAAGCATTTATAAGCTAAAACTAAACTTGAACTTATTTTATTATATTAGTATTTAGATATTTATCCAAAATAGATTTAAAAATAAAATCATTTTGGTGTCCTTGTTAAAACCGTGACTTTGGACTCCATCCATTTTCAGAGATGATTCCTAAAGACACCTTCACTGCAGTCATTAAAAAAAAAACAAACAAACAAAAAAAAAAACAACAAAGCAAAAAACAGAGAAACTAATGACTTCAGTTTCTAACCCTTGTGTAAAGTAAAGCTTTGGTAGAGTTTAGTGTACAGTGATCTTTCTATACCTACCAGCCATCACAGTATGTATACATTATGGCACTAATACTGTATAGAGGTCCCAAGTTCCCTAATCTTGCACATTTAAGTGTTTTTCCAGCTATTTCACTCCAAGTCAACATGTGAGAAAGCAGAGAACGTGAACTAGAGTCTCTACTGTCTGAGCCATTTTCTAACCAATGATATAAATATAACAAAGCAGTCTATGACTTGTGGTTATTCGATAGTACTGTGTTCATTAGAACAAAGTGCAGAAATGGTGAAGCTCAATTAGACACTGATAGCTAGATTCGATATTATACAATTTGTCATGTTAAATGCTGCCACACCCTGCATGACTGTCTGTTTGGGTTGTGTGCATTCTTTTTCTATATCCAAGCTTGTGCTATTAAGTTGCACTGGTTCCTACAGTGCGGTGATTTTAGTTGTAACATATTTATCATCAAATTGAATTTCACCAAACTGTGCCAGACAGCCATGATTTAGGACTGGAACTGTGAAGCAGTCATAGAGAGACTGGGTAAGACCTCATATGCCTCTAAAGCTGATGAGTCACACCCATGTTCCTTTGTTTCAATCTTACAAGAGAAACACTAATGATACCATCTAGCGGCAAGATCAGAGCAGCAGATTGGAAACAGGAGACAAAGCGAAGATACTAATTCGCCGTTCATGTTCACTGGAGTCACCAAGAATGATCAAGGACATTTACATTAAACTTACCGGTAGTTCTGCGTTTGGTTGCTTTTAGTGTTTCTTTGTCATATCATCTCAGGAAGGGTTTTTTTTTGTTTTTTTCCCTTGGGCTCTTCTGGCCTGTTCAGTAGAAATCTCAATCAGTATTCGAGTTTCTATCAAGATGTTCTGCGGCAGTGTCTCTTATTAAAAGCTCTATACAAATAATTCTGTTTCTTTATTAAAATATAAAAATAAAATACAAGAAACATGGATATAGTCTGAATGCCATATTAAAATCAGTCACATTTATTTACATTGTCAATGAGGTACTATATTAAAACAATTCAACATTCTTCATTACATTCCAGACTGTTACCCTTTTCACTTTTACATATTAGTCCAGTTTCATAAATGTGGCATTTATACACAGCACTATACACTGATCAGCCATAACATTCACACCACATGACTGGTCTGCAACAAAGCAACCCCTCACGTATGAGGCTGCAATGCACTGTGCTCAGACACCTTCCCATTATAACCAGCAGTAACAGAATCAGACGTCTCAGTGGAATCAGACCAGATGTGCCAGCCTTCACTCACTTCGATGAGCCTCGGACAACCATGACACTCTCTCAAGTTCACGGTTTGTATTTCTTTAGATCACCTTTGGTAGGTACTCACCACTACATACCGACCAAACCCTACCAGACCTGCGATTTTGGCTCACTGATGACATGGGTTAGGAGTGAAACCTAGTATGACTTGAAGTGAAGGCTAGCATGTCAGATTGCTGTGTATGGGTCTTTCCTTGCCAAACTCTAGTCCGGTGGTGTTATAATAACTGATCAGAGTGTAATGGTTAAAATGAATTTGGGCTCATAAGTTTTATATAATATAAAATGTTATAAATACATTTCCCCTTGTCATGACTACTGACCACAGAAGATTATTCCTGCAAAATTGAAAAGTCATCAAATTATATACACCGGTTATAAAAATAGAAATTTCTTCAGGCTCTGTAAAGCTGTCCATCCATTCACTCTCTTTCTTCGTCTGGGTAACTTTTGATGTAACATTCAACCATTTCATCGATATTGATTTTAACATGGTAATTAATATTGAGTACAGCCAAACTTGTTGACCTGTGCCTCAGTGGTGTGTCTGAAAGGTAAGCCTGTAGACGCTGCTGTCCAGTGCCTCCCTGCCCCCCAAACATCAACAGAGGTAAAGAGGCCAGAATTCTCAGGAATGCGTTGACATTTGGGAAGAACTTGACGTCTGAGTGCTGCAGTGTTTCATAAATGGTGCACGGCAGATTGACTTCCTTTGCTCTGTGTTTCCATTTGATCCTCCAGCAGTGAAGTTCCGCAGGCAACGTGTCCGGCTGTGGAAGATCGCTTCTGAATATGTCCGCAATGGCTTCCTCTGAGGCGTTAAACTTCATCTGACCCATGATTGCTGGAACAAGAGACAGGCACTTAAGAGCCCTGATATGCTTATCTGAGAACATGTTCTTCACTTCCTGAGTGATGTGCTCCATGAGTGGTAGAGTCAGGTGTTCCTTGTAAAAGGACTCAGCCTGTATTTCTAAAGCTTCGATCGCCCGTTGCTTTCGGAGAAACAGTCTGGGCACTCTGACTGGGATCTCCATCGCTGTGGCAATATTTACAGCTTCCTCAAACCAGAATTCATGGTAAACTTCAATATTGTCTAGAACCTCATGCAAGGAATGCAGGACGGCTGTGAGGCTGCTGGCAGCAAAATACACATCGAGAGTCTCTCCTTGCAAGTTTTTACCAAAGGCCCTTGTGAATGAGAGAGCGTTCTTCATTACTACCAGAGTAACAACGAACTCGAAGTCAGCCAAAGCCTCCGAGATGGCATAAGCGTCGCTGGTGAACTGGTCATTCCATTTCCAGTCTTCATTGTCATGTATGCTGTCCATGCAGAGCAGAAGTGGCTCTAATAAATCCACAGCCATCTCAAACACATTATGCAACTCTATCCAGGTGGTACGACAGTTCTCTTTCAGATCGTCTCCTTTTTCTATGTTGCCGTGAAAGAGTATGGAGATGGCGTTATCTAGTTCGGCTTGCAGGAGTGGAGAAGCCTTAAAAAAGGCGTCAGTCCTTTTAAGAATCGACATCACTACCTGAACACCAGTCAGTGAAACACTGTTAGCAAGGTACACATTGAGTGCACAGGTTGAACATGGTGTATTCACGGCCATTGGGTACTTCTCAATCAGTTGATTGGCCACAGCTTTCATCTTACTACCAAAGACACCACAACCAGCGTGTGCTTGGCCTCTGCAGTGTTCCATACTCAGATCCCATTCCTTCGTGATGCGCGACTCCAATTTATCCGTCAAAGACGCCTCCTCTCCTTCAAAGATAAGGAACTCGACAAACTCTTCCCTGAGTGTGTTGCTTTGGTCCACAAAGCGCAAGAACACTGGGATGTGCTGACCTTCAGGAAATTCCACCAGTTCCCCAGTCACCAGCGAAAAGAAACGGCTTTCTCGTACTTCCTGCAGCAGCTCGTCTCGCATGCATCTCTCACAAACGGCCAGCAACTGCTTCTGCTGCACTTGTGGCCAAAACTCTTCATTAACAGCTGCTGCATCAAACCGTGCTCTCAGAACTTCATCCCCAGCATTAATGCGGTTTTCCAACAAAGCCTGAAACGTGCTCATTATGAATGGCTGTTCTTCTGACTGGTAATTCAGGGGGATGTTTTGTTTTCCTACTAAAACTATCACCTCAAACAAAGACCTTAAGAACTCTCTTCGTTCTTTCTGATGAGGAGTTAACTGGGGTACGTCATCAACCTCTGGTCCAGCCTCACCAGTCGTTTTGTCCTTTTTGCAAAGTAACGGTTCTATTGAAGATTCCACTAAAAACAACCAAAAAAAACCCCCCATTTATTAAATGTTTTTAACCCTGACATCCAACAGTTACATTTAAAGATGTAATGAATACTTACATCTTCGCTCCTTGAGTTTTTGTACCTCTTCATCGGTCTAAGTTAAAAACAGAAATGAAACATGGTCACAATAATAAAAAAAGTAACAATAATAATAGGGGTAATATAAATAAGGATATTACTGAGTATTTAATTAACTAAATAAACCTATCTTGTGTTTGCACTGTTTATGATTGAAGTTAAAGGCTCTAGAAACATGTTTCTCTTACACAACTTTCTCTTGCTTCATTAAAAGTACAAGTAATAGTTGAAGAGAGCAGGGTACCAAAATCTTGATGCGTTTCCGATGTCTGCTGTGTGGATTACTGAGGTGGCTGGTTAAATCAAAAATAGTAGGTATGGCTGTATCTTTGAGCACAGTCCTATAAGGGCTCTGTATTAACAGAGAAAATTCAAGATTCAGTTATACACTGGTACTTAAGAAATTGTGAACCCTTAAAAAAAGTCTGCATTTCTGCATTAATATGACTAAAGAGACAATTTTTTGAAAGATCCAGACCGTTATTGTTGACCCCATGGATCTGATGGTTTTTTTTTGTTTTTAAACAAAACCTCAAAACCCAAATCCTTCCTCTGTTGACCCCCCTGGCCTACAGCAACCCTTTTTTGGATGACTTTACAAAATTGCATTTTCTCACCTCTCTGTGGAATTCAAAAGGTGTATTAGATTTACAGTTTTACCTTAAAATTACTGCTAATCCTTGACATTTACATACTTTTTTCACCTCAATAATATAATATAATACAATTTTCCTCACTAAATAAATGTCCAAGTTTTTGGATTGTGTTCACTGATCACTTTTTCATTGCACAGCTTGTGGTTGGCACAGAAAAATGTAGTCACAGACAGTGATTTCTGGAAGTGTTCCCAAGCTCATGCAGTGATTTCCATGACAGAACTTTGCCTGTTTTAAAACAGTGCTGTCTGAGGGCCCAAAGATCATGAACTTCTAATACTGGTTTTCAATCTTCTCCTTTGTGCCCAGAGGTTTTTCCATATTAAATTGTTGACAAGTTGTATATGCTGTTTATGCAAAGTGGTGAACTTCTTCTCAGATGCTCTTTTTTATATAAAATCATGTTACTAATTTGCTGTCAGTTAACCAAATTGGTTGCAAAATGCTCCGCCAGCTATTTTTTGTTTTAACTACAACTTAAGTTTTCCAGCCTTTTGCTTCTCCTTTCCCAACTTTTGAGACCCGTTTCTGCAATCAAATTAAAAATTATTTAAATTAAACTTTTTTTTTAATAGTAAAATGTTTCAGTATTAACATTTGATGTTTTCTCTGTTGTGCTGCTAATAAAATATGGGTTTATGAGGCTTGCAAAGCATTGCATTTCATACAGTGATCCAGTTTTTTTGGAATTGAGGCTGTATAATATTTTTTGCATCAGTGGTTTAATTGGGTTCTATTTTTAGAACTTGGGTTAAAATCTGATGATTTAGGTTATATTTGTGCAGAAATACAGAAAAAAGGTTCACAAAGCAACCCTGCACGAGACACTGACACAGAACATCAAAATATGACATTTAATCCTCAGCATACAAGCGCAGGCAGAATCGGTCCAACAGCCACAGAGTCGGTCCAACATTCACAGAGTCGGTCCAACATTCACAGAGTCGGTCTTACAGTTCACAAAGAGTTCACAAAGCAACATTGCATGAGACATTGACACACAACCCCATAAAAATATAGCACTTAATCCTCAGCATATAAACAGCAAATAGATTCAGCCCTACAGTCACAGAGTCAGTCCTACAGTAACATTAAATCCTACAGGTACAGTGCCAGTTCTATACAGAACCTTAAATTTACACAGTACAGAGCCAGACCGAAGTCAGAACTAAACAATTATTTTAATGAACCACACTCACCGTTTTACAAATCAATGCCGGTTCAAAGTGCTTCGCACATAGTCTGTAATGTTTATTGAGCTGATCGGGAGTTTTCTCTTCGAGATCTGCGCGGCGACAGTTCTCTACCCACAGCCGACATCTGTCCAAAAAGTAGAGAAATTACAAATATGTTATACTCAGATTCAATTCCAACAGCTAGTTTGTTTAACAGAAAGTTAAACACTAATAAAAGGATCTGTTTTTAAGTCATTCTATCAATCCAGGCAGTAACCATTTTACTGGACACATTACTGTAGGTTGAATTTGAGGTTTATTAGTTATTGTTCACTAATTAATATTAATAAATAAACAATACACAATAACAAATTCAATAATTAGATCAGTCTCATAAAATCTAGAATTATTAATCTTAATACTCACCAGTGTGCAGTGGATATCAGATTA
>JAQNCB010000013.1:25432002-25443253 GCA_030068295.1 Euristhmus nudiceps
AAAAAATAACAAAATTATATAATAATGTGTTAATAATTTAACATATAAGTCGCACTGGAGTATAAGTCGCACCCCTGTCCAAACTATGTATAAAACTGTGACTTATAGTCCGGAAAATACGGTAACACTCTGACCAGGACCAGTGACTATTGAAGATAAATGAATGCTTATTTTATATTTATATTTTATATTTATTTTATACTTATTTTGAACTCAAATTAACTTTTTTTTATTTTGAGTTGCACAGTTTTGACAACATTTTGTAGACTGTGAAACATTGATAGAAAGATTATTTGTAGTCCTAGACTTATAGTATAATGTTCATTCTTAGTCTCATTCACATCTCAGATATTCATGAATAGAAATCTACAATGGGCTCCTTATACATTTCATTTTAAATATGACATTCCTCCCATGTCCACATGTGAGATGACCTTTTTCCATGAATACGATTTGTTTTCCACTGTTTGTGTGTATATGAGCTCAAATTTAGACATTTCCAGTTTGACAATTTGCACCTTGCTGCAGCTTGTTTTTGCCTCCAAGCAGTGGTGTGTCATGAGATCAAACTACAATGAGAACAGCTGAATCAGTGAGAAATATGTACTATATTACTAAACAGCGTGTTATGGTTTTGGGTGTTGGGTCCTGTTCTTGTGCTCAGTATGTGTTCACGATTATTGTCTTTTATTTATTCCTTTTGTATTTTGTTCTGTTTGGCTTTTTTTTGTGTTCATTAATTTTCCATGTTTTATGGCATTTGTTGTCCCCCTGCCTTGTCTCTAATCAGTACTGTTGCACCCTCTCTAATCAGCACTAATTAGCTCTCATTGTTCCCAGCCTATCATCTTGTCTCCCCACTTAGCTTGTTATGTTCCTCAGCATATCCAGCAGTCAGTTTCACCCGCTTCTCTTGTCAGCTTGTTGACCTAGCTTGCTCGGTTTACCCTGATCCACGGGTTAGTTTTCTGGTACTTTTGCTAGTTCTTAATCTTACCCCTTTTTCCCTAGCTCATTTCCTAGTGTTTTTGCTACCTTAAAACCCATTGCTTTTATTTTATTTTTGGACTCCCTGTGTATGACCTCTGCCTGTTTTTTTGACCTTGCCTCCATTGTGTGGATTCCTGTCTCTCGCGAGTGGTTGCTGAACATTACCTGACACTGCGAACCCCTTGAAATCCAATAAGCAGCAAATAAAATATAATTACGAGATAAAGAGAGAGTACTTATTTGAAAATCCAAGCAAGTAAGCCAAGACCTCGGATGAAACAAATGTATTTGTATTTCCATGCAACTGAACACAAGTATCTGTATTTTTTTTATGGTGTATAATTAATTACAAATAATAATAAATTATTACTATATATACAGTGTATATGTGCAAACTTAAAACTTCTTGCACCAAACTTAAAATTAGAGCTAATAATTAGCACCAACAAATTAATTATGGGTTGAACTTTTCAAGTGATCCTCAAGAAACCAAAAAAATGACTCAAAAACGAGTTGGAGACAGTCATGCATAGTCTGGAAGCGTTTCCCACAAGGAAGAAGCCCTCTTCTTCTACCACTACCATAAAAACCCCCCCAGACGTTTTTTGCAAGACTATTTTTGTTCTAAAGAAACAATAACTGTACTGTTTGGATATAATTATAAATACAGTTTATAGGGGCAAAAGGGTAGGTTTCTAATCTGAAGAGTCACTCCAAGGGGCAAAAAGCCTGCCTGAGCACCATGGTTGGTGAGGGTGTTTTTGTGTAGAGTTTACATGCACCCTGTGCTCTGTGTGTTTCCTCCGGGTGTTATGAAGATAAGTGTCTTTAAAATCATCTGGTCCAAAACAGATAAGACAATTTAAATACACTGACTTCTGACATTGTCAATGACTGATTATAAGAAGTGACATTTTCAAAACAATATTCATCATACCTTTGCTATAGCATGGATAAAATATCTTAAATTTGAGATTTATATATCTTCCTAGGAATACTGTTGTCCAAATCATGTCCTAACAGAGAGAGAATACAAAATGCCAAGTTGTCAAGTTCAAGGCCTGAGGCTTCACCGCAGTGCAAATGACACTATTAGCAGAGACAAACTGTTTACAAGTGCAGACTGCAACCAATTAAGCTACTCAGCTGATCCGACTCTGCAGCTAAAGCTACCTACCTGACAGCTGCAACTACTAGCTAGTCTGTTGTTATGATCTTTAACCCCATTAGTGGTGAATTTAACAATGGCTGCAACACACATAAAAAGCTAAATTATGTGGACAAGGAACAGACTCACAAGAGAGAAGCAAAGGATAGCAATCAACCGTTTCCAATTTTATTGTTATACACATGTAACATTGGAACATCATGACGGGCAGTAAAATTCTTGGACTCAGAGCTCCCCAATACCTCAATATTGCACATAAGAAAGAAATATTGCACATAAAATAAAATGACATTTTTATAAAATAACCAAAAAAACCCCAAAACTATAATCCGTATAGACAAGAAACATCCGACTTACGACCGGGATCAGTTCCGACTAACCGGTCGTAAATCAGATTAGACGCAAGTCGAATGCCATTCAAAATGGCCGTAGCCTTACTTTGCACTCCTCGCAACATAATTTTCACATTCTGTTGTCGATTATCCTCCAACCACGTGTAGAGCAACTTCTCCATCTCAGTGATTGGTCCTTCACGTTGCTTTGTGATAATCGTGGACTTGATTGGGGCTGCTGCTTTCACTGCTTCCTTTCTGCGGTCCTTATCCTTTAAGATCGTCGATACCGTTGAGTGGGATAGCTGGTTATCTCGAGCGATGGAATTTACTGTTTTTCCTCCTTCTTATTCTTTGATCACGTTCATCTTTGTCTCCAAAGTCAGTGCCTTCCTCGCTTTCTTTGCAGGATTTCCATCTGATGAAGTGGGTTTTCTCTTGGGGGCCATGGTAACGGTGTAGGGTACAAGATTTAAATGCTGCCAAGACGGTATCAGGTTACTGAGTGTCGTGGTAGATCGCTGTGTAAGAGTGAGATGCTGGGATACTGTGCTGCCGTAACTGTTGTATGCGACTGTTGTATGGCTGGCTGCCATAATTGTCATACGCGTTGCTGGGCTGCTACGGGCTGCAGTGCCAGACATTGAATAAAAAAAATGAGCATCTGCTGGCCGTGGTCGTAAGTACGGGTGGACGCAAGTCTAGCAGGTCGTAAATCAGATGTTACTTGTATATATGTTTATATCTGACCACCTTCTGTACAGCTTTGTGGTCCAAAGCATTACAACTGCCCTATCAGGTCGTGACAGATTTAGTTTAGAATGCTGCAAAACAGCATAAACTCAGATGAAGTCCCAATTGGAATGGATTCTTGGAGGCTGGAGTGCACTTGAAAGTAAATGCCATTTACATAGAATTTAGCTATAGCAATTTCAAACAGAGACATATGCCAAAACCTATAATCCATTATTGAAATGGGCAACTAAGACCTATCAGGGGCAGTTGTAGCCTAATGGTAAGAGAAATGGCTTTGGGACTGAAAGGTCACTGATTCATGTCCCAAACCTAGCCCACACCTGCTCTCTGGGCACCCCAATGGGTGGGGCAGCCCACTGCCCCAAGTGTGTCTGTGCTCACTGTTTACGTGTCTGTCTGCTCACTTTGGATGGGTTAAATGCAGAGACAATAATTTCTTTTGCAAGATTAATACAGTACATCAAAAAAAAAAAAAAAAAAAAAAAAAAAAAAAAATCAAGCTGCAATATCTGCTATACCACTATGCTGCTCTGCAGGTTATGCAGCTCATTCATACAAATCAGAGACAAAAATATGTTTGTCATGATATGCTTTGCAGTTTATAACACGCACATTTGTTCAAATATTTAATTTAATTTCAAATCAAATAAATAACTTCAATAAATCAAATCATATTATTTAAGTATAATGTTAATAAGACTCAAATGTTATCTTCAGCCTATTTTCTACCCCTCGTCGAAAGCTGAAAGCTTTCCCAAAGGGGTATTATCATCAGTCGAGCCGTCCGTCTGTGAGTCTGTGAGACTGTCTGTCCCTTGTGGATCGTGGACACTGTAGAGCCTCTAGTAATTGTTCAATTGCCATAAAACTTGTGTTTGGGATGCATTATAATCACCTCAGAAGTCTATTGAAAATTAGCTTGATATGTTAATTATTACAATTGAAATTAAATTATTACCGTATTTTCTGGACTATACGTCACTCCGGAGTATAAGTCGAATCAGCCAAAAAAATGCATAATAAAGAAAAAACATATATAAGTCGCACTGGAGTATAGGTCGCATTTTGAGGGTAGTGTTGTTTAGATGATTTCGTTAAGGCCAGAAAAACCCCCCCTTTGTTTCCAGTCACCCGACCGACTCACTTTTTGTTCCGCCGAAAGTTTTTTTCATGTGTTTTTGTAACCCAGTGGTTACTGTTATTCAGTGGCAATAGGTACACTGTCTCTTTAAGAGTCTCAAGTGGGAAAGTTCACTTGAGCGGTGCTGAGAGAGAAGGAGGGGGGTGTGCGCACACACTGCGGGCGGAGCACAGAGGGGTGGTGAAGAAAAAAAAAACTTTTACCGACCTACCTCCCCAAAATTATTCTGCAATGTTACCAGAAACAAAGGTTTTTTTTTTGGCCTAGCGCACCTTTTTTGTATGACAACAACGTGACGATGACGCACTAAAAATGGATCTTTGGCGATTAAAACATGACGTGACGAGATGAGGCGTAACGAAAATGTTGGTGCGTGAGACGCTCACAGTGCGTATACTATCTCTGCCTACTCAGCGTGTAACACCGGACGGGGAGGAAAAACAAAAGGTGCAGGCTTACCTTTACACAAACAGGGACATATAGTTCCACTGAAACATTAGACTGTTGGCTCAAAGATGTTAAAACAGACTCTTCATTTCAATCTATGGTATATTATTATATACTGTATCTTACCTGAGGGGTCATTTAGCTTTGACCTGCAGCCTCTGTTATTTACCTGTCTCAGATGGCGATGGAGAGCAAGAGTCACTGTGATGTGCTCTCACCGCGCTTTTCAGTCACTGCCATTCTGTTTTTAATACTGTTAATATTTTTAATAATCTGTGTTTAATACTCCTATTTAAAATGTTCACAAAAAATGCGCTCTCTTTCCAGATCATTGGAAATCTGGGTCAGCCATCTCAACAAGCTCTAAATGCTTCCTGTTAAGACTTTTCACAATAAAGGTCTCTTTTGACAAAGCATCTCAGCAAAATTAGATGGAATTCAAAACCCAAGAGCGCCCTCTTGTGGTTGTCAGTGCGAAAATAATCAAATGTGAAATGTGGTTGGCAGTTATTTTTATTATATATATATATATATTTCACATATACGTCGCTCTGGAGTATAAGTCACCCCCCTGGCCAAACTATGAAAAAAGTGAGACTAATTGCCTGGAACATACGGTAACTAGATTTAGAGGTGTTTATTGTGCCGTGGCGGTGGCGCATGTGGTGGCTCAGAGTTCCTTGCTTGATGTTTACCGTAAACAAAAGCGGGGTTAGTGGGGCGGGCTGCAAGCTAGGCTACATGCTAACGCACACAGACCAATGCTTTCTGGAACATGGGCAGCGCTATATAATATTATGTTTTCATGGTGTTTATGTAGTCAGTCAAACTTCACAAGAATAGTACTTATTATGCAGTGCTTGAAGAATTGTACATACATATCTGTCTATAATTAAAACAATATACATAAAGTAAAAGTTGAAGAAATGATATTCATAAAATAGTGCTCGATACGTGGAGTAGAGCAAAGTATATGTTGTAGCAAAGGACACTTAGGCTACAAGTTCACCCTGACAAGCTGGTTTCGTGGCTGCCCACTCATCAGGGAATCCACTGATGTGACAGCAATGGAATAGGCTTGACGGGATGAACTTGTAGCATATTTGTCCTTTCCTACAACATTATAAGACTAAGGTAGAGCTTTTTGGAAAAGAACGTCATTCTACTGTTTACAGAAAAAAAGAATGAAGCCTGCCCTGCGATGGCCTGGCGAGCTGGCCAGGGTGTACTCTGCCCTCACTCGGAGTTGGCTGAGATGGGCGCCAGCCTTCCCCACGACTCTAACTAGGAATAAACGGTTTGGAAAATGAATGATGACTGATGAATGAAGCCTACAAAGAAAAGAACACTGTGCCTACAGTAAACATGGTGGAGGTTCAATGATGTTTTGGGCTTGTTTTGCTGCCTCTGGCACTGGGTGCCTTGACAGTGTGCAAGGAGTCATGAAATCTGGAGACTATCAAAATGTTTGAGCCGCAATGTAGCACCTAGTGTCAGAAAACTGGGTGTGCCGGAAAGACAATGACCTAAAGCATACCTCAAATAGCACCAAGAAAGGTTAGAGAGTTCTGAAGGGGCCATCGATGAGTCCTGATCTAAATCCCAATGAACACCTATGGAGATATCTCAAAATTGCTGTTGCAAGAAGGTACCCTTCAAATCTGAGCAACCTGGAGCAGTTCACAAAAGAAGAGTGGTCCAAAATTCCATCTGAGAAGTGCAAGAAACTTGTTGAGGGTTATAGGAAGCGATTGCTTTCAATTATTTCTTCCAAAGGGTGTGCAACCAAATATTGAGTTGAGGGTGTCAACAATTTTGTCCACCCCATTTTTTGTTTTGTGTAAAATTGTGTCAATTTTGGCTTTTGTCTTCAGCTTTTTTTGTGTGTGTTTTTTCAATGCACATCCAAGAAATAAACACTGTGATGCTGAAAACATTTGTAATTGCAACAACAATTTCTGGGAGAAATGGAGTAATTTCTGGAAAAATCCCAGGGGTGAAAGAAACTGGTTGATAGATATAGATACATTATATATATATATATATATATATGTATATGTTCCTACACTGTAAGTACACCAGTAGCTGGTTTAAGATCATCAAAGCATGGTATTTTTTAAATATGCTGAATATTATAATTTATTAACATTATTTTACACATTTGTATTTATAACATTATGAAGGATTTTTCTAATAACATTTTGAGTGCAGTGAAACGATTACATACATAAATGCAAATATTTTAAAGGTCTGTTGTGGCGCCACAAAGGACTATTTAGGCATATAAAAAGCCCCAGGCAATCTCTTAGAGAAAAAAACTGCGTGAGTGCCCTTTCCAACCATACTCAGATTCCAAACCAAGGTCAATACCCAACCTCCCCAAATGCCTAAGTTTTCATCTCGAACCCCACCACCCACTCTATCTTTAAAAGCTCACACACACACACGCACATGCAGACATGCACACACCCACACACATGCACACATTATTATTTCAATGCTTCCTCTGCCCTGAATACTCGATCCCCCAGCACTTGCAGCGTTCCTAAACAAATAGATGACTTTATTGTGTTTAACAAATGATCATAAATTGAACAAGATTTTGTGTGCGGGAGTGTAAGGACTCCTCAGATTCTGTTATATTTGGCATAATTTATACATTTATTAATTAGTGATTAGACTTAAGTTTACATAAATTATAGGTTACCATGTGACTAGTCAAACCCACTAATAAATATAATATCAACAGCAATAACATAAATAACATCATGCAATGTACACATCGTCAGCATGTCCTGCATACATTCTGATTTTTCTTATGCTTCCCAGCAGAGTTTGCACCAGTTCTCTCACAAAGCAGCCTCAGTCCCAATGTGACACATAATTAACAGCTTTGATAATGGATGTTGTGTTTGGTTGGATTCTATCTCAGCCATCACTGGGTAAAGATGGAGTACACCCTGAACAGCTCACCAGCCATTGCACGGCCAGCACCCACACAACCATTCACACCTCAGGGTAATGTGGAAGCGATAATTAGCCCAATGTGCATGTTTTTTGGTCTGTAGGAGGATATCGGAATACTGGGAGACAACCCCGGAAAGCACGTGGAGAACATACAAACTTCACATGGAAATGTCCTTACTGAGCCCGAGACTTGAAATTAGGACTTTCTTTCTGTGAAGTGGACGTGCTGTGCCATCAATCTTTCCAACATCCACTCATCCAGTTGCTAAGCCGGCGAGGGCAGGGTACACCCTGTACAGCTCGTCAAGCCATCGCAAGGCAACACGCATACATCCATTCACACTCACTCTCACACATAGGGGAAATTTGTGACCACCAGTCAGCCTGCTCTGCAGGTTTTTGGACTGCAGGAAGAAAAGGGAGCACCCAGAGGAAACCCATGCAAGCACAGGGGGAACCTGCAAACCCCACAGAGAAACGTCCCGAGTCCAGGAATCAAACTTGTGACCTTCTTGCTGCGAGGCGAACATGCTATCCACTACGCCACTGTGCCGTGCCGCCCATAAGCAATCGACATGACTACAATTCTGTCATATCACTGACTTGACGGCTGTTAAACATGCATTAGAAAATGCTGCATTTTTGTGTTGTCAGATAATCTACTACTCCTACTTTTCTTTTGGCTTCTTGTCAGACAATGTTAAGAGATATTACCTAAAAAAAAAAATCATTCGACCCCAGGATGGTCCAGAGTGTAGAGTTGGCTGAGATAGGCTCCAATCTCTCCATGATCCCAGTCGGAATAAGTGATTCAGCAAATAATTCAATAAAATCCGTTCACGGATTATCTATTGCATTATCAGTCAGGGTCACGGCGGAAGCTGAAGCCAATCACAGGTTGCTTTGAACAATAGGTAGGGTACACCCTGAGCTGGGCACCTATCTATCACACAACTAATTCATGTATGTCTGCGGCCTGTGGAAGAACACCAGTGCATGCACCACCGTGTCACGTCTCCTTAGCACATTGATTAAAGCTTGCTTTACATGCATCACTTCTTTAATAAGTAATGCCTCATTTCCAGCTTCTCATGTCTTATTTATTAAGTTTCTCATTCATTCATTCATTTTCTAAGCTGCTTAATCCTAATTAAGGTTGCAGGGAGGCTGGCGACTCTGGGCAAGGGCTAGGTCCACCCAGAACAGCTCGCCAGGCCATCGCGGGGCCAGCACTCACATAACCACTCCCATTCACACCTAGGGGTGATTTGGAACAGCCAATTAGCCCACTGTGCATGTTTTTGGATGGTAGGAGGAAACCGGAGTACCCAGAGGAAACCCACACAAGCATAGGGAGAACATGCATACTCCACACAGAAACGGCCAGCTTTGTATGGTTTGTGGAATTAGAAATGGCTTAGCCCGTACATTGTAACATTTTTTATTCTTATCAGAAGCAGACAGGAGTCTACATTGTGTTTTGGGATGTCTGATCCCTGTTATGAATTATAAAAGGGAGTGTTCACTCTAGGCTTCAGGCAAGCAGTGAGGGTCAAGCACTCTCGACTTGCTCAGAGCAGTAACAGCTGCAGGGCTGCCAAATGCCCTCCAACTGCCATTAACGGGGCCATTGGGCAACATATTTTTAGAGAGCCCTTCTGTTCATGTTCTTTTTTCCCAACCACTGCTCTCAATCTTATTTTTTTTTATTATCAATTTCACCTGTGGCTCCACCAAGGAAGATATGTTTTTTTGGCATGGATTTATTTATTTTGTTCGTTATTTAGCAACTTCATGGCCCCAATTTTTTACCACATCAATCAAAATTTTAATGATGGATAGGTTATCACCCAAGGATGTTCCCAAGTATGATTCTGGTCAGAATCCGTGCATTGATGACATCACAAAATTATCAGAATTTAAAAAAGAAATCTCTGATAATAAGATAAGATAAGATAAGAGATCTTATTGTCACTGTTGAATGAACAATGAAAATCTGTTTGGCAGCTCTTTTGTAATGGGTGAAATTGAAAAATCATATCACTGTCAAAACACATAATTTGTTCATTTGCTGAAATACTTAATCCAATTAGGGTCGTGGGGAGGTTGGAGCCTATTTCAGCTCTCACTGGGCAAAGGCAGGGTATACCCTGAAAAGCTCACTAGACCATTGCAGGGCCAACACATACAAAAGCTTTCACAATCACCCCTTGGGGTAATTAGGGGCAGGGACTTGTCCTAATGTGTATATCTTTGTACTGTGGGATAAAACCAGAATACCTTGAGGAAACCAAAAGAACCCACTGGAGAACATGTAAACTCTGAGCTCAGGATTCAAACCCAGGACCTTCTTGCTGTGATGCAGATATGCTAACCACTAAAGGGCCCAAAACTCCAAAATGTGCTATGTATATTTAAGATCAGAAGCTTTCATCAGGATCTGATCCAGACTGCACATTTACTGGCAACTTAAACTGAACATGGAAAATCTTTACATTTTTTTTAGATTTGGTCTTGGAGCAGTCCCAGCAGGGGGTCCTGTTTACTCAATTTCGTAGCTCTCGGAGTGCTTTTGATTTAGTTGCTTTTTCGTGTTTGTATTTCTACACATGCATGATCTCTTACAGTTTTTGAATATGTGATTTCCCCATTCGGGTTGCTTCTGATAACTCCCGTCTTATCATGAAAAATGAAAATAGACTTTACAGAGTTTTATTAATAAGAGGCATGTCCAGTCAATAGGACAAACATGAATCAATGAATCCATAATGATAGCATGTGAGACATCATACTTCCTGCTCATTGCGCTGGAATTTTTCCTAAAATATTTCCCAGATGGAGGCCTGCATTACTGCACTAATGATGTGCTCAGCCTAATATAAAATGAACTGAACTTCATGGGGTGAATTATTGATGAGAGTTCTCTCTCTTTCCATGTTGTATATAACGAGAGGACATCCCTCACAGTATTAATAATCCTTTGTTACTCTCATGGCACAAATCAGCCAATATTAATTTTTCAGTAGCTATAATACATTATGAAATTAACTAATAAACAGCATACTTCAGAGCTTAGAGGCTTGGACTCAAACCCCTTCATTTTTGAGTGTAAAAGTGTTTTTGTCCCCCATCCATCAGATAATTCATTGGAATCGTACCAGGGGATGAAATAATGAGGGATTGAAATTTTTTTCCTTTACTCATGCTGACAGTAAAAGTTAGACGTACAGTCGAACCTCGCTCGTACGGACGAAAAGGCGTGTTGGGGTGTCGGGATTAGTGAATAGTCCGTTAGAGTGAAGTGGGGGTTTTTTTCGGGGGGGGGGAGGAGGCTATACTCCATAATGAATACTGTACAAGTAAAATCACCTAAAAGTTCTGTAAAAGCACAGTAGTACTGAACATTTAACACCCAAATGATAAATGTATATTGTACCTGTACAGTAAATA
>JAQNCB010000013.1:26194324-26204889 GCA_030068295.1 Euristhmus nudiceps
ATCCGGGAGGAGCTCGGAGTAGAACCGCTGCTCCTCCGCATTGAGAGGAGCCAGTTGAGTTGGCTCGGGCATTTGGTTAGAATGCCCCCCGAACACCTCCCTGGTGTGGTGTTTCAGACATGCCCGACTGGGAAGAGACCCCAGGGTCGACCTAAAACCCGTTGGAGGGACTATGATTCTCGACTGGTCTGGGAACGCCTCGGTGTTCCCCGGGAAGAGCTGGAGGAAGTGGGTGGAGAGAGGGACGTCTGGACCTCACTGCTTAGGCTGCTGCACCCGCGACCCGACCCCAGAACAAGATGATGATGATGATGATTCATTCATTCATTTTCCAAACCGCTTATTCCTATTTAGGGTCGCGGGTAGCAGGTGCCCATCTTAGCCGACACCGGGTGAGGGCAGAGTACACCCTGGACAGCTCGCCAGGCCATCACAGGGCAGAAACACGCTGACCGCTATACAGCATACTCTTGAAGAACATCAGCAATGGTTCTTTTACATGCCTTTCACCATAGACAGTGAGAGACACGACCTGCATTTGGTAACCCAGTTAGCTGCACTGGGGGAATGATGATGATGATGATGATGATGACGACCTTAAATGTAACTATAAATAAATGACACATAATCTTTAATAAATGAAATAAAAAGTAGTTGTTTTAAGTAAAAGCAGTAAACGCTGCAATTATAGGAAAACAATAAATTTCAGTGACGTCACAATAACTGTGCTTCATCCCACCATTGATTTGTTTGGTAACAGCACCACACACACTTGTTTATGCCTTACACGCTTGATATAAAATGTCTGTTTGTCAATTATTTAAACCATCTAAGTATGCTGTTAATTTATAACATGTAATATAATGATTCTTTTTCTTCTTCTTTGTTGTGCTCTGACTAGCTCGCGGTTTTATTGGATGTTTATGAATAATGTCCATCGATAATAAACTCCTCTTACCTTGGAGCTTTTTCAGGTGTCACTTCCTTCCTGGGAATGAGGTTATAAATACTCTCAGGAGGATCTATTATACTCGACATACTGGCTTTTAGAAGAAAATACGAGTAGATAACTCAGTTATGGATCATTTCCTAACATACTGTTCAGTTTGGTTCAACGTTGCCATGAAAGTTATTGCTTAGCAACAGAGCACAACAATGATCGCCCACTTCCGGAAGTTAGCGTTTTAAACTTGGAATCAAGTTAAGCAAAAAAAAAAATAAATAAAATAAAAAATAAAAAATACCGACAAGAGTAACCATAAAACATTTGATAAATAACTCTTAAAATAATTATCAAAGTCAAAATGAAATAAAACAGAAAAACACACATACCCCCAATGCAGCTAACTGGGTTATTAAAGGCCAAGGCCGGCCATGTCCAGCTGTCAGTGTGTTTGTGCCCTGCGATGGCCTGGCGATCTGTCCAGGGTGTACTCTGCCTTCGCCAAGAGTCGGCTGAGATGGGCCCCAGCCTCCCTGTGACCCTAATTAGGATTAAGCAGTTCAGAAAATGAATGAATGAAAACAAAAATAAATATTTTTTGAAGACGCAAATTACAATAATAATTTATAGAAGCACGGTGTGTAGTATTTATTAACATTTATGTATTTTTATAGAGGTTATTTATGGACTTAAAATATCATCTCGGTTCAGTTATCCTGAAATAAGCCCCGCCCTTTCTCCCATAACGCCATAGTCAAAACAACATGGCCGCCTCCTTCTGTGCGTGTTTTCAAGAGTTGCTAGCTTAGGGGGGTTTTTGGTTTGTTTTTAGCAAATTATATCCCGAATTATAGTTTACTTGAGATTATTTCACACGTCTGTGAAGCATGAAGTGTCGCAGAGTGATAATAATGTTCTTTATAACAATTGTAATTTTTTATCTGTCGTTTGTGTCAGCTGCAGAAATGCCAGGTGAGTGTGTTGAGCGAACTCGCAGTAGTTCATTGCACATGTTACTGTTGTGCTTGTTAGCAAAGTCTCACCCATGTGTAGAGAACACGCCTGAAGTCGTGCATGTGTTATCTGTAATGTGTGGTGTGGACCATTTCTCGATATGTGTGTTGGTACATCTCAGACAACTCATTTTTTATAATCAGAAGATATGCAAATACAAGAAGTATAACCAAATGACATCCATGCTAAGAGTATGAAGACACGAAGCACATTTTATTAATTTACCAAAAATACCATGATGAAATATTTTGAGTAACTGGACAGTACATGGTGTGTGACCCTCCGTCATGTTTTCAGTCTTCTACAGCAGGGCTCACAAACCTTTTTTTGCACCAGGGACCAGTTTTGTGTATGAAAATACGAGCTTGTGGTTAGCTTAAAATTATAATTGCGGTTAGATAAAGAGTGAAATGATGCAACAGAGTCAAGTGCGACAGTAAGGCGAAGGCGGAAACAGTCGTTTTTCAAAATAAGACCCGGAAGCTCTAATAATAATAAAAAAAATCCTATAATTTGTACCATGAAATATTGTTTGTGTACCGGGATCAGATGGTCCAGTCTGGAGCACTGTGGATATGTAAATGGAGGGCTTCTGTTCCACAGTCTGTACATATGTAAAATGTTTATATGAATAATACACAGTGGTATGGAGTACCTTCAAATAAAAATAATAAACAAAATCGATCAGTTTGTCTTGAAAATTAACACGAGTTAAATTTTGGACGAATTTGAGTTTCTCACTTCAAAAATTTTCAATATTCGAACTGAAATAATTTTCAAAAGAGGTTGTTTGTCGTGCAAATTTTTTCCATCTTAAATGAGATAAGCTTCTGTTGTGTAACTAAATCATGCTTTGGTGGCAATCTCTCTGATTTGTTCTGCACAAAGCAGATCTGAACACAGGTGAGAAAATGTCCGTCCAAAATGTCCACTCCGACTTTTCTATCTCTTGTGATAATAAGAAATTTATTCCAATCAGAAGCACTTTTTATAAAGTACATCTAGGTGTGTAACTTTTGAGCAAAACATCTCTGAACCAGATTCTGAAACGTTGATTACATGAGCATGTGAATACGTGTCCGTCCAAAAGTGTCCACTCCGAAATCTAGATTTATGCCATCAGTAAATTACAACAAAAGATTTTGCTACTGATCAAAACTCACCAACAATCTCCATTTGCTACATAATTTATATAATATAAATATAGAATGGAATTTATTTTAACTTTTGAAATTTTACTATTGACAATCATTTTTATTGTTTTGGACATGCATACTTTTGAAGGCCACAACTTTCAAGAAAACGTTATAGCCATAATTCAAAAATTATTTTTAACCTTCAATATTTATGAACATTGCTACTTATGTAGGCTGGGGATGTGTCCTTGTATATTATTACTTCCCTTCTGTTTCCCTACCTTTGTAATTGTATTTGCTTTAATGGCATTCGGTTACGGTACGGTAAGGAGGAGGAGCCCTGATTAGGTGCTATGGGTTTGGAACAGGCTTTTCTACAGGCGCTACATTTCTACAGGCATTGTTGTTTTGCAGTGCCTTTGTGCAACTGCGAGTTGCTGGGTGCTGTTCTCAGTGTGTGTGTTAAATGTTGTTGAATGTAACTTTATTGGGTATAGTTGTTAATAAAACTTGTATTTTTATATATTCCTGTCTCTACCAACCTGCCTGTTTAATCAGGGGGGTGGAAATCCCCTTTCTCTAATACATTGGTTCAGTGGAAAGGGTGGAGTAGTCGGCCTGCACTGGAAGGGCCCATTACACTTACAGAAACTGCAAATTAAAAACCTTTTGTTTTTGACCCCTTTTTGTCTGTTTGCTCTAAAAAACTGTGAAAATGCCCATATATGTATACAGGGAAAAAACAAGAGTGAACTCTCTTTTGGGCTTCCCTTTATGTTCAGAAGATCCAAATGATCCAATCTCCTGTTCAGCAGTGAACTCTTGGAATGTTCCACATTTTTAAGAGGAGGGAATGTTTTAGGGTCACCAGTAAAATGTGTATTGAAAATAATGCATTATAGATTTATTACAAAACTCATAGTTGGAATATGGGACAATGCAAAAATAAGTTTCTGAAAAGTTCTATTTTTAGTGTTGTAGTTGGGTTTATTGATGCATGATGATAAAACAATTATTAGACTGGTGTGCAGGGCACTTCCTTTAATAATAAAATGTATTTTATAGTTACTTTTCATGCAAGTTTATGCATATAATGTTCTATTGACAGAATAACCCATATACTAAACTCTGCTGATACTCTCATTATTAGTGATGGGATTTCTTAGCCGGGGTACCTGTCTTTGAGAGAGAGAGAGAAATCATTAATCATGCATTACTCAGTAAATGGCAGGTCATGCATTGTTTTTCAGTAGTGAAGCAGGATAAGTACTCTGGCTATGGCCCTGTAAAAATTTGTTTTTAAAGTCTGATTTATGTAGGTATATTTAAAAAAAATGTATAATGTGATTCTTGCAGGTTGTTTGGACAGTGCCTGGCTTCACACTGAAGTGTTCCTTTTGACTGTCTGGCACAACAGAGTATACATGTACACTGTAGCAGCGCTGCTTTTTGGCTTATGGTTCACAGTGAACATGACCATGAGGAAGGTATGAATGTCGTTTCCTGTGTGTTTTAAATGGTGATGATAATCATGTGTGGTTCATATATATATCTACCAAGATTAGATATTTAACTTCATATGACGTGCACTTGATTTTAAAAGAAACGGATTTGCAGTTTAATTCCCCCTCCCCTTTTTTATATATATATAGAAGAAGCTGATCAACCCTATAAAAGCCGAGAAAATGTCCAATTTTGAGATCCAGATGGAGCAAATGGCCGAAAAGGAGAAGGTGGCCAGTGTTGGAGGTGTGCGCATTTTCTATGGGTCACAAACTGGAACGGCAAAGGTTTGCATTATTTGTACTTAAACTCTTGATTATGTTAAGATAGTAGCGAAGTGTGAGCATTTTGTGGAATTAATGCTTGATTTCTACCTTAGAGATGCTACCCGTACGGATTCTGTGTCTTTTTGTACGGAAAGTTGATGTAAATAAGGTGTTGTTACAGGTGCTATTTTGTATGGAAAAATAAAGAGAATCATGAATGTGAATTTACATTTTATATGAAGGCCAATCGCTGGGCATATTACAGAGTGCACATACGGTGACCGTTTTCTCCTGTGCTCTGGACTCGCAAGTAAATGTTTGGCATGCCCGCGCTTCCCCTTCCTTCCTTTCTGTCCCACTCATACATTTCAGCTAACGGAATGCAAAGCGCACCCCGATGTCCCACCCTTGTATAGTCCCCTGGGTCCTAATACTGTCCCTTTTACTTACACACACACACACACACACACACACACACACACACACACACACACACACACACACACACACACATATAATATTGTGTAATCATCATCATCCATTGGATTATGATTTTAACATTTAATGTAAATTTTTCCTATTGAGTTCCTGTTTTTGCATGCGAGTCATATGATGGTGTTGCCATCCTACCTCTAGATTTTAAGTATGTAATATAAATGTCAATAATATTGTTTACAAATACATTTGTTGCTAATGGAGTGTGTGGAATTGTTACTGAAAATTTTTCAAAAATACTGTTGTGGAGGATACTGAAAATCTATATCTGAGGTAGGCATCTCGGTTACGTCTGTATTATGGCGTAACAAATTTCTTTGACATTAGCAGAGCAGATGGCCTGAGGCTGTAGGTATTTACATAAAAGCTGGTAGACTTGCTTTTTTGTAATCATGACAGTTGAAATGTTGTCAGTGCACATTTAATTTACAAGTCTGTGAGGTAGTTTTAATATAAGCAGTATGTTGTAAACTGCAAACATGTCATCCACTCCAGCTTAATATGGGTAAAACAGCACATTCTCACATACTGAGAGTCATATATTTGGAAGGAGAAATTATGCTTTGTTTTTATTAGAATTTAAAGAATGAAATTGTAATAAAAACAAAGCATATTAATTTCTCTTTCCAAAATGAGTTAGAGATGCTACCAGTACAGATTCTCTGTATTTTGTACGGAAAGTTGATGTAAATATGGTGTTGCGTTACAGGGTGCTATTTTGTACGGAAAAATAAAAAGAGAATCATGAATGTGAATTTACATTTTATATGAAGGCCAATTGCTGGACATATTACAGTGTGTGCATGTATGGTGACCGTTTTCTCCTGTGTTCTGGACTTGCAAGTACCATATTTTCCGCACCTTTAGGCACACCACGTTATAAGGTGCAGTGTCTGTCTGTCTCTCTCTCTCTCTCTCGCTCTCTCTCTCTCTGTATTTGAACCATACATAAGGCGCACTGGATCATTAGGCGCATGCTAAAATACACTCACGGAAGCAAAACAGCGAGTTTGGATGAGCTCTATTGTGCTACATATTTAAAAACACTCATGGAAGCTAAACAGTGAGTTTGGATGAGCTTTATTGTGCTGCATATTTAAAAACACACTCGTGCAAGCTAAACAGTACGTTTGGTTCAACTTTATTGTGCTGCATATTTAAAAACACACGGCAGCAAAACAGTGAGTTTGAATGAGCTCTACTGTGCTGCATATTTGAAAACACTCACGGAAGCTAAACAGTGAGTTTGGTTCAACTTTATTGTGCTGCATATTTAAAAACGGTGAGTTTAGATGAGCTTTATTGTGCTGCGGGGGGTTTGGGGCGTCAGGGAGAGGTAGTACCTTTCGGCAGGGGGCCGCCATGTCTTTTTTTAGGATCGCTCATCTGTCACTGGTCCTCACCTCGCACTCAGCTTTTACCTGTGGCTCCTCTTAGCTGTCGCATGCAACAGCGGCCACCACCCCGGGCAAAGACTTTGGCGAGCTGGCTGAACCAGATGAAGGTAGCCGACGGGTTTCAAACCCTCGGTGAGTTAGGATCAGACTGTACCAGCCGTACTGCATGCAAAGACTGACTCCCGGTGGAACGAGCAGAAGAGATCACCGGTAGATCCAACAGTCGCAAAGGCGGTGGAAGCTAGCGATGTGGAGCGCTTTAGAGCTCAGATGTGGCATCCTAAGAAGTCCTGGTCATCTACTGTAGCCTGGCAGTATCCAGTCGTAACGGTTCCCCGTGCCACTGGCCGAGAGAGTGGGATTGCCCTCTGTCCCGTCTTCCCACTTTAAAATCTTCACGCACAGGTCCGTTTTGCAACTCATTGCTGATCTGTACCGCACACCTACCTTCAAGTCCTGTGGTGATGGGCAAGTGGCAAAAGCAACAGGTGGAGATGACCACTGGCAGTTGTCACAAACCTGCAAGTGGTCGTTCTTGTTCCTGAATTAGAGTGCAACCCGGAAGGTCCGGCAGCACCTGTGGACGATGGGGCAACCTTTTTAGGACAGAAATGCCCTCCCCCGCATGGGGGGGACTGGAAAAGGTGTCTCAGACAAATGCTTGCCCTTCTACTGTCTGGTCAGCTTACTGCAGTTCACAGACTGATCTTCAAAGCGGTTGAACAATGCAAAGAAGAAAACACAAGAAACTTATCCTGGGAGCCTGGAATGGTCATACATTACTGGACAGAGCGGATACACAGAGAACCGGGAGAAGAACAGCACTTGTTGCGAAAGTTCTCCAACGATACCGAACTGACATCGCTGCACTAAGCGAAACCCGTCTTACTGACGAAGGGTCCCTGAGAGAAGAGGGAGGAGGATACACTTTCTGGAAAGGGAAGCCGCAAGCTGAGGTCAGGATCCATGGTGTTGGTTTTGCCATCCTCTGTTGCGAAACGTGACAGATTTAAGGTCCTCCAGGCTAAAGTTCAGTCTGACCTTCGACAGATGCAAGACAAGTGGTGGCAGTATAAAGCAGATAAAGTCCAGTTGTTGATACCCGCAAATTAAAGAAATGCTTCAGCTCACTGAAGATGGTCTTTGGCCCCACCACGTCAGGCTACGCCCAACTTGTGTCCTTCGACGGCACAAGACTCATCAAAGACCAAGAGGGACTCAGCAAGCGCTGGCAGGAACACTTCAGCAACCTGCTCAACTGACCCTCATCAGTCAACCCAGATGCGCTAAACCAGATCCCAGCAGTCAGTGCTGGAAGCGATAGCAGAACCACCCACCATTGACGAGATCAAGAAGGCAATCCGCCAGACGAGCTCAGGCCGAGCATGTGGAAAGGACGGCATACCTGCCGAAATCTACAAAGCGGTAGGTCCCAATGCCATTATGGCCTTTCATGATGTTCTGCAGAGTATCTGGGAGAAGGAGGAGATGCCAGATGACTTCTGAGATGCGCTAATTCATGGATTGGGAACCTTTTGGCTCGCGAGCCAGACCTGGCTCTTTTGATGACTGCATCTGGCTCTCAGATAAATCAAGTGGCCTTTCTTAACAGAATAACTAATGCATAATTTTGCTGTAATCTAAATAAAAATACAGAAAATGCCATCAAATAAAACAATTACTGATTAATAAATCTCACGCATTTTAATCTATGCGTCTATTTTCAACGCCACTTGTCACTGTGGCGCGCAGCGGAGAGCCAATCCTTTCTGTTCTCCAGTGTGTAGTAGGGTCCGATACCTTGAAACTCTAATTTTATTGGGTTATATGCAACAGCCTGCGTGAGTTGTTTTTGGGTCAAGGGGTAAATTATCCCTCGTTTTTGATCAGCTCGTTTGTGCAGCGTGAACCTTTTCAACCAAGAGGATGGCTAAAAGAAAAAAGATAAGAACCGTACATTTCAGCAGGAATGGACAGAAGAATTTGCTTTTGTGGAGAGATCAGGTTCTGCAGTGTGTCTAATATGCAGTGATAATCTCATCCATGAATATAGCAGAGCTAACAAGAAAACACAAACGTACAGACCTGAAAAAACTTAAACCAGCAGACCAGCTGATTGTCAAAACATGGAATGCGCTTCCTGTCACATGCCAAACACTTGCCATATTGACTGTTTGGCTCTACATATGCATGCGAGCAGTCCTCACACTTGAAAAAACATCAAGACCAATCTGCGGTAACTTTTAACAGCTGGAAGCCTATTTGCCTGCATAAAGCTGAACTTCACCACGTATTAACCAAACTACAAAGCCATCAGCAAAACCACGCAGCACCAGAAGTTGCATTAATAGTAAGAAGTACTTTTCTTATTAAACCCAAACATAACCCTATTTTCAAACTTTACCTATTGAAAGTATTGACATAAAGTCTTATCGTGCATGTACCTTAGGAGTATGAATGTCGTGTTTAGAAATCAAAGCCTTTTAGTTAATAGGAATTCCAATAGAGGCCGCCATCTGCATTTTAAATCTTGCGGCATTCACGAGAACATGATGTAGGCACTGCCCCACTGTCGTCTCTGCCTGGCTCACAGGCTGAACACTGCTAATTGTATTGCTTTGACTGCTTGTTATTTGCCACAAATCGGCATGGTGTTTGGAACAAAACTGGATTTGTGGATTGATAGACACTGTCTTTTTTGGGAACTTTCATTTCGGGGTCACGAAGGCGCTGGATACAAAAACAGAGGAAACTATCTGGAGCTTCTCATTTCATTGCTGAGAGCAAGACCGATTTCGGATTTACATTACCACCTGTCCACTAGTGCTTAGTGGGACGTTGGGCAAAATGCAAAACGAACTGATCACTTTTTGATCTATTGCTGAAGTGATGGGGAAGAGATCAGAAGGGAAGTTAAAGCACTGTTAGTCTCTGCTATGGTGGCTGAGACGACAGACGCGAGCAACCCAGCTCCACTGGTTCTGCGTTATGTAACGGCTACAGGCGCCATGCACGGATAATGTGTACGACAGTAATTGAAATCATCTTGAGGAAAGAAAGGAGGATGGATTTTGTGTACAAATAAAATGGATTTTTGGTGAGTAAAATGTGGCTCTATTCCTAAATAATATTGCAATTTTATGAGGATATAATTGATGCTTTTTTTTTTTTTTGTGTATCACAGCTGTAGCTGCAGTAAATTTTTTGTAGCCATAAAATAGTTATTGAGGGTTGGATTGATACATTATGATTGTTACAATTAAATTGATTAGTCTACGATTTAAAAACCTTAAACAAGCACACCGCGCATAAATGCGTTCAACTACCATGTAAACAAACTGACTCTATAGGTGCCCTGACACTTGCATGATTTTTTTTTTTATCACGACTCGACTCGTGGCAGGTTGTGATAAATCATGCAAGTGTCAGGTGGACGTGTGTGTGTGGGGCGTGGTCTCGACGTCACAGAAGCGAGGCATCATGGGGAAATGTGTCAGTGTACACGGACTGAATTTTTTGCTGCATTTTCACTAATTTAGTAATTACAAAATGCATATACATTTTTTTCCTATGTTGAAACGTGAGGTAAAAATCCCGAGGAAACATTCATTCAGTGTTTGAATTAGGGTTGTGTTTTGCTTTAATAAATAACTTCGTTATAACAATATTGTTTAAAATAAATTCAAAGTCTTATTATACTCTAAAATTGTTGGTCTTTTTCCGTTCAGGTGTATTCGGTATAAAAAAAAGTTATATATGGCTCTCAGAGGATTAGGTTTTAAAGTATGTGTTTTTTTTTTTTTTTTTTTTG
>JAQNCB010000013.1:26250076-26260330 GCA_030068295.1 Euristhmus nudiceps
GTTTGGATTGTTTCTGTTGTTGTCTTAATGTTCGTCCTGACGTAGTGTGATGCATTAAAAGTGGGTCCAGTTTGCAGCTTATGTCCCGCATCAGCAGGAAGCTGCATAGGGGCTCTGCCTCAGGAACCCAACCAGCCAGAAGACACCCGTTCACTGGACCCTCCCTGCTCTTTATTCTTTTAAATTTTTTATTATTTTTTTGGTGGGGGGTTAGGGGGTCAGAGACTGGTATTGTAGGTGGGTTTTCATGTTAACGTGATGCATTAAAATAAATGCAGTATTGCTGAGCGGTTGGGTGGCTCGTGGACAGAGCAACATTAGATCGCCGCAAGTCACCCATCCCTGCATTCCATCCTCAGACCACACCTGGCTGCAGCCTATGGGTCCACCAGTTTCAACAACAATAACAACAACAATAATTATGATTACTATTACCAGTACTATTACCACTATTATTATTTTATCTTGTTCTTTTTATAACCTACATCTCTTAAATATATAGGAATTAGAAATTAATACTTTTTTCCTTTTCTTCCTCCTTCTTTCCCTTTTTCCTTTCTTTTCTTCCTCCTTCTTTCCCTTTTTCCTTTCTTTTTTTCCTTCTTTCTTTTTTTATACACACATACAAAAAGGCTATTCTAATAACATAATACATAAAAGAAATACCACAAATAAAGAAAAGGAAAAGATGGGAAAAATACCAATATGAACGACAATAATCACAATAAACAGAGTAATAATAATAATAATTATTATGATTCAAACAGCCACATGAAAAATATTCAAAGAAATTGCAGATTCAACTACAGATCAGAAGGGAAAAACAAAGAACTTGATATAGTGTATTATATTTAATGCAGTGTGTGTGTGTGTGTGTGTGTGTGTGTGTGTGTGTGTGTGTGTGTGTGTGTAATGAGTTGTGTGTGGGCATTTTGATTTGTACACAGGCAGAACGAATCAATAGGCCTGAATGTTCAAGACATCAAAAATTAATATTATATAAAATTGAATTCCAGTTGTCAGGTTCAGTAGATTGTTTTTAATGGTTGCAGATAATTTTTCCATTGACATGTATTCTGTAAGCAGGTTATTCCAAAGTGTGACGTTAATTTTTTTTCTTGATTTCCGGTTCATGTGGATAGTTTTCTTGAAGATCATTAGGGCAACAGACAGTATCTGCTGGATGTGAATACAGTAGGCATTGTGAGGTTGGTGTCTGATAAGTCTCCAAGTAGGCAGAGCTCAGGTGCTACTGGGTTCGTCGTCAAGTATCAAACACTGTCAGTGCGTTGCTGACTTCATGATGGTAGGCTCTGCGATCCCGAGCCAAGTTTCCAACTTTGTGTGTTCTCCTTCTCATCCAGGATCCAATGTTGTCTGTCCACTGCGTACGCTGCCTTCCGCAGAGTCTGCTACCTTCAACTGTGCCTTCCCTGAAGTTGTTTTCTAGTCCCCTTGTTCTCTTTACGTGCCCATAATATGTTATGCTTCTGACGTTTAACGATATTGAGGAGTTGTCGGGTTTGGCCCACCTGATTGATTACCCGCTCATTAATTTTGCGCTCCCTGTATGTCACAATCAGCAACCGTCTGTGGGTCCATATCTCAAAAGCGTGGATCATTTCCTCCTCCTGTTGCTTGATGGTCCAGCCCTCGCATCCATAGGTTGCTATTGGCAAAATGAGGGCTTTTATCAGTCTTATCTTCAAGGGTTTGGGAATACTCCTGTTATTCCAGATGTTTGTTAGTTTCAGCATGCTTGCTCTGGCCCTTTCAAATCTTTCTCTGATTTCAGGCGTGCAATTTAATCTTCTGAGATGCTTGCCCCGAGGTATTATGATTCCACTTGTTCCAGGTTCTCTGTTTTCAGTAGAGTATCGACGATTGTTTTTCTTCTGCCAGCCGCCATGACCTTTGTCGTCTTTGCGTTGAGATGTAATCTGTGGTTATTTGAAGATAGTTCAACTCTGTTCAGCATGTTTTGAAGGTTGTCTTTTGTGCTTGATAGGAGGACTGTGTCTTCAGCGTAGCATAGGTTAAAGATTTTTCTTCCTTGATCCGAGATACCATCTGTTTCCACGATTGCTTCTCCCATGATGTATTCTGTGTATGTGTTGAAGAGGTATGGTGAGAGGATGCATCCCTGTCAAACTCCCTTGCCTTGCCCCGGTGCCTTTCCCGTCTTGAATTTCTTCAGCTCTCTTTCGACCTCTGAGAGCAGAGGTTCAGGTTCTCTGGTATTTCCTAGATCGATGTGAAGTTGAGTTATAATGGGACTGACCTCAGAGTTTCTTTGTGTACTTAACCCATCGCTGTTTGATATGTTCCTCCTAAAGTGTTCTGTCGCTACCCTTGATGCTTCCTGCTGTTGGTGTAAAATCGCCTTTGAGCTCTTTCACTTGTTGGAATAACCCCTTGGAGCTGTTTCATTTAGCTTATTCTTAAAGATTGTCGCACATCTCTTCTATCCACTTTTTCTTATCCTTTCCGCAAGCTCTTTTAACTTCCGTTTTCAGTTTCTTGTACTATTCAGAGTCAATGCCTTGAGATCTTGCTATTCTTTTCCTTTGTGCCAGATCTAAGGTGTTCTTAGAGATCCAGAGCTGTGTTTTATCTTTCCTTTTTTTAGGAATATGGTGGTTCACTGCCTCTGTAACATCCTTCTTCAAGGCTTCCCACAGTTCTTCAGGGGTGTGTTCATCAAAACGGTTTCTGATTTCGGTGATGTAATTCTCCCTGATATTTTCTAGATCATATCTTGCCAGTGGGCGTTCTTTATTGATTCGCTTGCGTTTCATTCTCCAGTTGGCCATAACAAGATTGTTATCCGAGTCGCAATCGGCTCCCGGGTAAGCTCTGCAGTTGGTGATATTAGTTTTCCATCTCCTTTGGAATAAAATATAATTGATCTGGTTTCTGTAAAAATTGTTTGGTGTAGTCCATGTGTACATGTGCCTTGGGTGGTGCTTAAATTGAGTGTTGCTGATCCATAGGTGGTTTTGCTTGCAGAAGTCAATGAGTGTCTGCCCTCGCTGATTCCTTTCTCCGAGCCCGTATTTTCCCATCACATCTTTCTCTGTTTGCAGTCTGCCAGCCTTGGCGTTGAAGTCGCCGATTATGTCCAAGATGTCTTTCTTAGGAGTGCTGTCAATGATTTGTTGAATTTTGTCATAGCAGACGTCGCAAGTGTCATCATCTGCTGACATTGGCGCATAGCATTCATTGGGTTTAGCGTTAATTCTGATGCTGAACTTTCATTTATTGGGTTGTATCCCATAACATGTTTGTTAATCTTTTGATCTGCAATGATTGCAATTCCGCTTACTCCTCTTTTCTCTTTCCCAGAGCAGTAGATAGTATGAGTGTCTCCGCGTGTTGTGAAGTGTCCCTTGCCAGACCATCTGGTTTCCGAGATGCTGCATAAATTGCAATTGAGTTGATTTAGCTCTTGAGTGAGTAGTTGGAGCTTTACCACATTGAGCAGCGTTCTATCATTCCAGGTTCCAATGCGGGATGATAGAAGTCGACGGGAAGCACCTATCTCACCTGCATCAGACCCATGCCTTCCCTCTTCAGGCTTTGAACATGTGTCGTCATTCCTGTTGATGGCTCCAGTGCTATCCCGTGACTCTTCCTCAGTTGCAGTTAGTACTCCTTCTAACCTGAAAGTCTCATTAGTTGGAGACCTGGTTTGGTTCCTGTCTGCTTTGTTCATCATGACGTTCTCTTTGCAAAGGTAGTGGAGTGGTTTGACGTTGCCTTCTCCACTGCAGTGCAGGAGCCAAAGGATCAGGGTTACTGACTTGCCTCCTGTTAGTCCAAAAACCACCGTTGGCCAACGGTTCGGCTCCTCTGCCAGCTAAGGATACTAGTGCTGCTGCTGTCCAGGACTAGGCTTATTTAAAGGCAGCCCCACTCGCCTTCTTACACCCTCTTGTTCGGGCATTAGAGAGTTTTTAACTGATCCAGCCGCGTCACCAGCTGGATCCTCTCACCCTCGGTTGGTCTGGGACTGCTTATTCAGTATATTCGCAGCTAACCATCATATCTGATGTCCATTCCACTATCCGCTACCTGTGGACCCGCCCCTTTGCCAGTTTCAGCTCTGGGCCCAAGGCTGGTGTTGACCTCAGGAAGGTGATAGTGGGGTATGGCAGCTCAAAAGAAGTGAGAGGTGATCTGTGATATCTTTCTAGAAATGCTTTATTGGTGTGCAGTCCCATGTGGCATGAAGGTAATTATCTACTGTGTTCTGTGTGCAGTGCAAACATATTTTAGTGTCAGTGAACCCCATTCTGAACATCCTCTCACATGTGTAGTGCACTATATGAATGATTTTGTATTGTATGAGCTGTAAGTTTGTGTTGGTGGACATAGAGAAGATGCTATTGCATACTTTGGTCCAGAAGTCGGCACTGGGGGTGATCCGTAGGTCTTGTTCCCATTCTGTAAATGGGACTGAAGCTGTTCGGTCGGATTCCGTAATCATTTCATACATTTTTGAGAACAATGTCTTCCTCATGGTGATATTAAGTCTGAAATCAATGGAGCAAGTTCCAAGTTGTAGGAATTAATGTTGATTTTTGGTCTTTATTGCAGATTGGATTTGATGAAATTCTAAAAACTGGTTGTTTTCAATGCCGAACTTCTGGACCAAATGAGAAAATGTGGCCCAAGTATTGTTATGGAGAATGTGCTTGAGATGCATGATGCCTTTGGAGATCCATGAGGAAAAATTGAGTGGTTTTCTGTTCATTTAAGAAGTCAGGATTGTTCCATATGGGGGTGGGTATGGTGGGAGAAGTTGTGATGTCATTTGTGAAGTCGTTAGTCATTTAGTGAAATTTCCACCAAGCACTCAGAGCTGTAGCTATGGTAGGGTTTTTGAAACAGGGATGGCGTTTGATGGAGGGGTTCACGAATGGAAGATCTGAGACACGGATTCCTTTGCAGAATGTTTGTTCGATGTATGTCCAAGAGGTGTCTGATTCTTTTGGGTTAATCCATTTATAAATATACTGAAGTTGGTGGGCAGTGAAATAATAGAAAAAGTTTGGAACCTGCAGTTCTCGTAAGTTTTTGGGTTTCTGTAAGGTGCACAATTTAATTCTGGGTGGTTTATTTTTCCAGTAAAATTTTGAAATGAAGGAGTCAAGGGATTTGAACCAGGAGGGTGGAGGTTTGATTGGAATCATTGTGAAGAGGTCATTTATTTTAGGAAGGATAGTCATTTTAATCACTGAAATTCTACCTCTAAGTGATGACGGTAAATTCATCCAGCGTTTAAGGTCTTCCTCTATTGTTTTAAAAAAAGGGTTGAAATTAAGATTTACCGACTCTGACAGCCTGGGGGAAATGTTGATTCCTAAATATGTGATGTTAGCAGTGCGCAAGGAGAAAGGTAGAGTTTGGGCTGTCACATCCCAACTGTTAGGGGTGAGGGGAGAAAATTGTGGATTTGGACCAGTTAGTGGAATAATCTGAAAGTGTTGAGAAAGTGTTAATGAGTTGAATAGTTTCAGACAGGGATGATAATGGGGTCCTTAAATATAGGAGTATGTCGTCGGCATAAAGGCTAATCTTATGGTGAATATTTTGTTTCAATACCTGTGATGCTTTGTTTCTGACGTATAGTTGCTGCGAGTGGTTCGATAAAGATGGTAAATAATGAAGGAGAAAGCGGGCGTCCTTGCCGAGTCCCCTGTGCAAAGTGAAACGCTGTGAAATGGTTCCGTTTGTAGTGATTGTGGCTGTTGGCGTTGTGTAAAGAATCCTCACCCAGTGTACAAAAGATTCCCCAAAACCTAAATTTTTAAGTGCCGCAAATAAAAATTCCCAGTTTACTCTGTCGAATGCTTTTTCACCAGTGAGAGTTTGATTGTTGGTTCATTTGTATGGAAAGTATACTGAATTAAATTGAATAATCGGCGAAGGTTATTACACGAGTGTCTTCCTTTGATGAAGCCGGTCTGGTCCGAGTGAATGATAGATGGAATAACCGTTTCTATTCGTGATGCCAGTGCTGTACTTATTTTTGTGTCTGTGTTGATGAGATGGAGGACGATAGCTTGCAGGAGAGGTCGGGTCTTTAGGAGTGAGATCGAGGCAGTGTTCATGTCGGTGGGAAGTTTAGATTCCTTTTTGATTTCTGCTGTTACTCTGTTGAAAACTGGTGGAAGGATGTTCCAGAAGTGTTTATAGAACTCAGCAGGGAAGCCGTCAGGACCAGGGGCTTTATTATTGGGCAGGAGATTAAGAGCGTTATAGAATTCTGATATTGTTAGCGGTTTATCCAGAGTATTTGCTTGGTCTTTATTGAGCTGAGGCAAGTTAATGTTGCTTAAAGTGTGAATGTCTTTTGGGCTCGGATGATGTGAGGATGAGTAGAGGTTCATGTAAAAATCTTGAAATGTTTTGTTTATTTCTTCAGGTGTGTGCACCAGTTCCCCTGCTGAGTTCATGAGTGATGGGATGGTTGATTTTTCTTTGTTTCGGGTGATTTGGTTAGCCAGATATTTACCGGATTAATTACTGAATTCGAAGTGTTTGTATCTGAGTCTTTGTAAGAGGAACAGAGCTTTTCTATTGATGTGTTCATTTAATTATAATTTGTATTTCTGCAAGTCAGATTGGGTTTGTGTTGTAGTGCATTGCTCTTTAGTTTTTTTTTCTAATAACTTTTCCTCTTCGTTCTCTTTTTTCTTTTTGTGTGTGGAGTATGCAATAATTTTACCTCTCAAAACTGCATTCCCTGTTTCCCAAAGAAGTGATGGTGCCGTGGCTTGTGAATCATTAAACTCAAGAAAGGATGCCCACTCTCTTTCAATATACTTATCAAAGTCGGGATCTTTTAGAAGTGATAAGTTAAATCACCATCTAGTGGACGGTTAGCGAGAGCAGTTATTGCACATGGCGAGTGAGACAGGAGCGTGGTTACTGATGCTAATGGAATGTATTTGTGTTTCTGAGATTTTGGACATGAGTGAGTTATTAGTTAGAAAGAAATCAATACGGGAATAGGAGTTGTGTACCGGTGAGAAAAATGAAAATTCTTTATCGTTTGGATGTTTAGCGGCCAAACATCTCCGAGACCAAAATCCCCCATGAACTGCTTTATTGTTTCTGTGGACTGGAGGGGGGTACGTGTACTGTTTGAGTTGGTAGATCTGTCTAATGATGGATTCATGACTGTGTTGAAGTCTCCACCAATTATTATAGATGAATCAGAAATCACACAGAGGGAGGTGAAAAATGAGTTGAAGAATGAGTTGTCGTCATTGTTTGGGCCACAGACGGAAGCAATAGTGATTGGGTCGTTGTGTATCGAAATATTAATGATGAATCGTCCATCTGGATCCGATATTGAGTAAATGTGAAATTTTTTTTTTTTTTTTTTTTTTTTTTTTTTTTTGCATGTGTGTATTAAAATGGCTACACCTCTTTGTCTTTAGTTAAAATGGGAAGCAAAGATTTGAGTAAACTGTGGAGTTAATAATTTATTATTGTCAGATTCTGAAGTGTGAGTTTCTTGTAGGAGGCATATATCTGGTTGTAAATGATTTAAGTGGTTGAACACTTTGACTCTCTTTGCCCGTGCACCAATTCCACAGTTATTCCATGATACAAACTTGAGTGTGTTCATTGTAATAATAAAGAGAAGATTATAACTTCAGTGTGTGGGCAGTGAGTTGTTTGTAAATGTATGTGCATGTTTAGTGTTGTGCATGTATGGATTTTAATTTGACTGTGTTTGAGTGTATATGTTATGGTTGGACAGCATGTTATATGCTGTAAAACTTTAGCAGGAAAACAAAGAAAAGACTTTGGGGTAAAGTGCATAGTGAGGCTGGAGAGAGACTGGGTGCATGAACATCCTCATCAATATGCGCCTGCAAACGTTATGATGGGGGAAAAAAATCGAGTGGGGAAGGAAAAAAAGCGGCAAGTGCAGGATTGGCGCTCATATGAAGATTAGAACAGCCAGGGGGTTATTGTTTTGTCCTGGAAGAGTATGCCATCGATGTACAGTTTGTCATCGGAGATTATCGCCCTCTTTTTTTCCTGTATGGCTTTTTTACGGATGGGAGTAGAGTTTTGCGTCGGTCCGTTATTTCTCGGGGGAATTGATTCTTCATCCTGTAGTCAGTTCCCTTCAGGTTTCTGCCATGCTGTAGCACTTGTTGTTTCTGCTTGAAATGTTCGAATTTAGCACCTATTGGTCGCGGTCGCTTGGCTGGGTTTTTGGATCCGGTGCGGTGAACTCGGTGAAACGTGATGTCCTTGACAGTCTCCGGGTGGATTTTGAGGTGAGTAATCATGAATTCCTGTATTAAATGTTCGGAGTTGTCTTCATGTCGTTCTGGGATTCCGGAAAACACGAGACTCTCTGTCATGCTGCAGGATTGAAGGTCAAGAATTACTTCCTTCATGTCCTTGTTTTCTTTAGTAACAGATGCAGGTTGGGTTGTGAGTGAAGTAATGGAGAGTTGAAGCGATTTGTTTTCTCGAGGTCAGTTGTTCGTGTCTAAATTCCAGGCTGTCGAGTGAAAGTTGGAATTCTTTGTGCAGTACCTCTACCAGATTTAAACGAGAGCGGAGAGTTTACTGTCAATAGATTGTAAAAAGTCACTGACCTTAGTACAGCATGGATTATCCGGAGAGTTATGGAAGGAGTGCGAAGGACGGGATTTTTTGGCGATTGGTGTGGACACGGCGGCGGCATTATCCTTAATCCAACCTTTTTCAGTATCATCCATGGAACACAGTCGGTTGAAATAATTGTCAGTATGTAATTCTCCAAGTCGTTCAGGCCGATTGGTTGAGCAGTGCAGTTATGGATGTGAAAAAATGGGAAACAGATTTTCTGGTATTCAAGTGGCTGCAATATTGAGAATCTGGCTAGCAGTGCGCTGCCGTGTTGGGTTCAGCACCAGTCTCGTCAGTTCTCGCGGTCACAGAGGCATCCTTGGCGTCACTGATATATTCTCAACTTTGCATGGAAGTAACCATAAGCACAATTTTGCTTCATCAAAAATATAAAAGTGTAAATATTTATTTCTGCTCACTTTGTCTGCAGCTTTGCTGATAATGAGTGTTAAGTCATATTCAGTAAGAATTGAAGTGCATGTCGTGGATTGCTGCTTTTCTACAAATCTTTCTGTATGACTTTTATTCGAGATTAAAAGTGACCTGTTATAGAACATGAATGACTCCTGAATAAATGATTGGACAGTTTGATGCCCATTATTACTACTTAAAAATGTCTCTTATAGGACAGAAATTTAACAAGTAAACTTGTGTATCTTGTTATTATAGAAACATAAATTACGGTAAATTAAAAATCTGGACTCTGGGATGGTAATTAGGATTTTATTATAATTATTGGAGCTGCTGTTTTAGGTGATTGATCAACATCATCTAGGTAATCTGATACAAGAATCGAACAGTACATTGTGAAACGTGTATATGGAGTATCATGTATTGCAGCCAAATCTGCAGTACTGTTTTTACTCCGTGTCTGGTTTGTGTAGGAGCTGAATCACGTTCTCCAACTTAAAATGCATGCTCTTTTGAAGCTGTACTCAGCCTGAGGGCGTGTTGAAGTAACATTCAACCATAGAATTGCAAATCACTTCCCTTCCTTTCAACAGCTTCGTCTTCAGTTAGCTGTGTCTATTTTTCTTCACTATCCTTCTACATGTGTACTGCATGGCCTCTTCTCCCACAGCCTAATAAAAAATACATGCTCATCCCAGATTGCACGGTGCTGTGATATGATGTGAGCTGTTGTATGCTTAATCCGGACTGATTTACAGGGATTTCTGGCTTGTGAACATGCTGGGACAAGCACTTTTCCTCCATCCCAATCAGAATGCAGCAAGGTAGAGGCCGTTACAAGAATGAAGCACTTTTTCATTGATTTTCATGATATCAAACATCCCAAGAGTGCTCAGGGTTTTAAAAAGACAGCTACAAGCTTAGTGAGAGAAAGGATGGTAGAGAAAGGCTGTTTTTTTTTTATTATTATTAAATAAACTTCTCTTACATTTTAAAGATACCGTATTTTCCGGCCTATAAGATCCATCAGCCAAAAATGCATGATAAAGAGGAAAAAAACAGAAAATTTGCACTGGACTATAAGTCGCATTTTTTGGGAAATTTATTTAGTTTCTAGTCCATGTGAAGTACCTCAGTAAAGTAAATATCTTTTATAATTTATGCATTTTTACAGCAACATGAAATTGGCAGGACTCC
>JAQNCB010000013.1:26728371-26738954 GCA_030068295.1 Euristhmus nudiceps
ACTGTTACAGTGGGGCTTGAACCCCCAACCCTGGGATCAGCAATCCAGCACCGCACCACCAGGACACCGCTGCCCCGAACTAAATTTTTGTGGTAACTATTGATCAGTCCTGTACATCCACTTGGAAGGATCCTCATACAGAACATCTTCAACCAAAGCATTTCTATTGAATGTCACAACCCATTTTTTTCTGCTTTTTAGTCTCACTGCACTCCCCAGCATCCCTTACACCCATTATATTGTCATGACTTTGAACACATGACTGTCCTATGATTACAGCGCACCTGTTGCTCAGTACATTGATGATCTGCACCATAATTCCACCTATTTTGCCATGCTCATGGCTAAGTATTGAACTTGCTTTACTTGTTGCAGTTGTACCAAACCTGGTAGTTGTGATGGTATTGAATGTGTTTGTTTCACTGTTGCTGATTTCTTGCCTTGCCTGTGGGATCGTGTTCCCGTGTATCACGTTTGCTGCCTCGTCGACCCTGAGAACAGATTAACTCCACTGTGCTGTCTGTACAATCCTTTGGCCTCTGCCTGTCTGATGTTCATGAACCTGAACTCATTCATTCATTCATTTTCTGAACTGCTTAATCCTAATTAAGATCATGGGGAGACTGGCGCCCATCTCAGCCGACTCTGGGCGAGGGCAGAATACACCCTGGACAGCTCACCAGGCCATCGCAGGGCCAACACTCACAAAGAATCCACACTCGCACCTAGGGACCATTTGGAAAAGCCGATTAGCTTACTGTGTGTGTTTTTGGACTGTGGAAGGAAACCAGAGTATACAGAGGAAACCCACACAAGCACGGGGAGAACATACAAACTCCACACAGAAACGCCCGGGCTGGGACTCGAACCCAGGCCCTCTTGCTGTGAGGCGGATGTGCCTGAACTTGAACTGTGTTTTGATATTGTCTGTCTGGTTCGTATTATTAAGCCAATTTGTCTGTGAATGCATCCACACCATCTCCTGCCACAGTCAATATGTGACATTAGATCACGATCAGGACTTCGAAATCATTTCAAAATATTACATTTATTCTTTTTGCACATTCTTTGCATGAGTAACATGTCTTTAGGATTGTTGTCTTTCTTTATGACCCACATTCTCTTGAGATTCAGTTCACACACGGATGGCCTGATTTTGTTCTTGAGAATTTGCTGATGTAAATCAGAATGTATTGTACCTCCATTGAAGACAAACGGTCCTGGCTCAGATGCAGCAAAATAGGCACAAACCATGATACTAACACCAGGGTCTTATGCTGGAATGTAGTGTTTTCCTTCTCCAAACATAAATGTACTCATTTAACCATTTAAGGCCCTGACCTCAGGGTTGTGTCTCATAATTTGTCCACATCACTTTCTGTTTCTTATTACCAGATAACTCGGAAACTTATTTGGCAAAAGAGTAATATCCAATCGTCCTCGTATGACAGACACAATGACAGCAACGCAATATAATTGGGAGGAAATATGATGTTCCTGTATCAGACAGTGACAGTCGGGGCTTAAGAGGTTAAAACCAAAAAAGGACGTATTTTGGACTCCATCCATCCACAACGTTTTCCCAACAGCCTTCTGGCTTGTCCATGTGATTTTTAATAAACTCTTAGAGGGCAGCAATGTTTTTCTCCTTGAAACCCTGCCACGCAGGCAGCTGCTGTTCAGTGCTGTACTGATGGTGGACTCTTGAGCATCAAGATGAGCTGATTTTAGTTGTTTAGACGTTACATTGTGATCCTCTGAGATCTTGTGGACTGTTACAGGTCTTGTTCTTGACGTGATTTCTGCTGGTTAAATATTGGAGAGCGGGACGATCGTCTTGAAAGGTCATACAGCAAGACGCTGGCTCTAAAGGCATGTGGGGAAATTCACCAACATCCCAAAGTTCAGCCAGTCTGTAAAGATGAATGAACTAAAATCAGTCGATGTGCAGGACTGATCAACAGTTCATCATCAACAACATCATCATTTGTTTAGCTGGGTTCTCTTTATGTACCTTTAAGACTTTTGTGAAAATCTGATGATGTTTTAAAACATATTTATGCAGAAATATGGAAAATTACAAGTGGTTCATAAACTTTCAAGCACCACTGTGTGTTCATAAATGTAAAAAATAATTGCATTTATTTAAAGTTATGTAATATTTTTATATTTTTCTATTACTTGACTGTAAATTCAACATGTGTTGTCAATAAAAAGTAGGAAGTGAGGGAGGAAGCGAGTGAGTGAAGGTGAATATGAGGAAGGGAATGAGTGTACATGGAATAAGGAATAAAGACAGCGAGAGAATGGATGAGTGATTTCGTGACTGCGTGAGCAAGAGAGTGAGTGATGAGTTAGCGATGCACTGGCACTGTGTTGAAATGCACATGATGCAAGACTTGAGCAAAGGGGCGACAAGGAAGGGGACAGGGTTGAAAGGTCAACCTGGTGTTACTCTCGGTGGCCACAGAGGGACAGATGTGATTTTCCGTAAGGATGCCTCCTTCGGCCGGGGGTTAATGTGCTGAGTGAGGAACAGAGATGTGTGACTGCATTCATTATGGGACAGGCACGGGAGCGTGGAGACAGAGTCCATCTAAAAAAAACAGCACTTCCTCTTCTGTCTCTATAAACCTCATTCTAGTCCACATGGGCTCACCATGACATCATCAAGTGAAATCTTCATGTACATTGAGTTATAAGATCTGACCTGTTGATATTGGTGGACCGTGTGTGGGCCTGTGTGCAGCCTGACGTGAACCCACGGCTGGTGAGGATACGCGGGCAGAGGGCACCTGAAGGCGTTTAAAATTTGCCAAAGGGACAAGACTTTATGGTTGATTGAGTGTGAAGCTCTTCTCTTTACTCAGGTAATAATGGATAACTTCAGGTTTCACATTAGATGGCGCTATGCCAGAAGTTTTCTCAAGGCTGAAAACGAATTAAATGATGCGATACCAATCAATTTAAAAATAAGATTTAGAAAGATTCACTCGGATTTTGAAAAGCATTTAATGGGTGTCCACAAGGAGATGTAGGAAGTGTGCAGATCAATGTATTTATTGGAGGAAAAAGGTTTTTGGGGAGGCTGTTATCGAAAAAGAATGAACAACAGGGTAGTGTGATGGGACCCAGTGTTACCGACTCAGAGTTGATTATTTTCCAAAGGCACTATCACCAGACGTGAGTCATTCCACTCAGCTATCTGCCAACTGTTTCATTTTCTTTGCATTAAAAGAACACACTATTCTGCCTCCATTTATACTTACATTAACTTATATTAACTTTTTATAACACAGATTTTTCTATCAATTGAGTAGAGTGCTATAGAAAATAAGTTGTAATTATTCTAACCAGTACTGTGGTACATTTTTAATATCTTGCATCAGGATGTAGACTCATCATCCGCCTGCTCACTGCTCAGTTACGCTGCTCTGCTCTAATCAGCCAATCGTATCGCACCAGCGGATCTGAGACAGTTATGCACCGAAGATGAAGTGGATGTCTCTGAATAGTTCCATTGAGCTCTTTAACTATAGACTAGATGGCACCAGAATTGTACATGTTTTACCCATTACAGAGGGTGGGCACGGTGGCGCGGTAGTGCAGTGCTTTCCCCGCCTCACAGCAAGAAGGTTCAGGTTCGATTCCCAGCTGGGCGTTTCTGTGTGGAGCTCACATGTCCCCGTGCTAATGGGGGTTTCCTCTGGGTACTCCGGCTTCCTCCCACCATCCAAAAACATGGATCTCAAGCTTGTTTACATCCTAATCTGCTCTGGATATAATACTAAACCATTTGGCTCGCCTTTTTTCGGACAGTTCTTCTACGTGCGGGCCGTGGGATTTAATGATTACTGGAAATCGATAAAACCTGGTGTGTTTTCCCTCTTCAGGTGATTAGAACAGCTTATTACAGCGCATTTACTCAACATTTCATATCCTCTCACGTATAATGCCTCGGTGTGGTCACAGTGATGGGATCAGTGCAGTTGTTTTGGTTGTGACGTGTATTGCAACCCATCTATACAGCTAGTGCCACGCCCGTTTCCTGGAAAAAAAAATCAACAAAACATGGATTCAAAGTGTTTGATGGTAAGAAGTTTTTATTTTCAAGAATTGAACCTTTTTTCCCCCAAACATGACTTTATCGGCCTTTTTGTGATGGTTAGGATGTCTCAAAAGCAGGCAGCCATTTTGTCTGGGAGGACAGGCAGAGGAGAGACAGAGAGATGATATTATAGACTTCTGTTCTACAGCAGACTGATACTTCACACCTGAAGCACTGCAGTCCTGAGCTGTAAATTTCACTTAATTTTTTCCGTACTTATGCTGATATGGACCTCTATTTCTATATCTATGCATGCAACAGCATAAATACCGGTATTAAGAAAATAAAGTAAAATTGACAGCGGTGGAGCACAGTGCTCCAGGAATGGCCGTGTGCTGCGGACCGTAGTAACTGATATCTATGTTTACAGTTTACAGCTCAGTACTTGTGCGTATGCCGTTAGCTGTCACCTATTCATCTTATATGATATGTATGAGGAGGAGCATTGAACAATGCAAAAAATATCAATTAAGCAATGGCAAGGATGCAATATCAAGAATTATTTCATTGCTTTTCACCAGTCAGAAATGAGAAAATCTTTTGATTGAACAATAATGTGTTTTAATTTGCAGGTTGCAGACCCGTCAGATCACACTTTCTCAGTGAAGTACGTACTCATACATGTCGAACAGTCATGTCAGTACAGGTCAAAGCTTCAGTTAATGTTCACATCAAGCATCAGACTGAAGACGGTGCCATAGATTTTTGTATGAGACAAGCTGATATAAGTGTCTCCTGGGATTTTCACAAACACCAGTCTCAAGGATTTAAACAGAGAGTATGTCATAAAGGACCACTCCAATCCACCAGGAACAATAACCTGAGGTTCTAATGTGCATAGACTTCTCAAAACTGGACAACTGCAGACTTTTGATTTAATAATCTTTAAATGTTCAAATGTAACGAGCCTTTGCCAAATTAACTAAAAATTGCATTGAATTATTTTCTTGGCCTGGTGTACAGTTGTTCCTATTAAAGAGTATGGTGAATATATATCATGGTAAACAGTCAAAATGTTCTAAAGGCAAATAAATAAATAAATAAATAAATAAATAAAATAAATTGAGTTGCTCATAAGCACCCGCACCTGGAAATTAGCATCACATTAATTTTTTTCTTCTTCCTTTTTTATTATCCTTCTTTTAAGCCACACTCAAAACCTTGGAAAAAGCCTCAGACAAAGTAAAATGACACAGAAGGTGATTCAGTGTTTGATACTGTGATTGTGATTGTGAGGTTGGTTTAGTTCTGTTTGAAAAAGTTCTATTTTCTAAAGAGTTGTGGATCTGTAAGATTGCTGTTCTGTAGACAGTTGTTCAGAGTTTAATACAGAAAAAATGTACAAATGGTAATTGGTACATCTGATTATTATGGGTGTATTGTGTAGCTTCAGTCACCTTCATTTCACTTTTAAAGCTTTAGGGTCTCGAGAGTCACCTCATTTTTCTATTTAAAAAAATAAAATAAAAAGTTTTTATAAGGTTCTCTTGAGAAACTGGGATTTCTTTTTTTAAATCTGGCCTAAGAAACAATTTAAACAACTATGCCTGCATAACGCTGATCATTCCAGGATTTGCTGTTTTAGTTTTGGCATCAAAATAATATCAAATGGTTTGTTTTGGTGAAAATGCATTTAAAGAGCGGGTTAAACACAGCTTGCTGTAACTTTTTAAAAGTAACTGTCATCTCAGATTTTTCTCAGCCTTTCTTTACAAACAGAATAACTGCTTGTAGTTTTTTTGATGAAAACAAGGGGAGAAACTGATACCAATCTGCCAGGCGTTGTGCTTCCGCAAAGCTGTGGATAATTCGTTGAGTTGATGATTTATAAATAACTCATGGTCTAATGTCCTCTATCGCTGCATAAATCTTCCCAGAATCAGAATTTTGCATAAAAGGAAACTCCAGCACAAAGAGAAAACCATAGCACCATCCTTCTATTGAAGTTCCCTCAGGTTTAGCATTATACATACACAGTATCTGGGTTTTATTCCATTTATAGAGTCAACTATTGAAATATATTTAATTGTAGATCTATCTTAGGCAGCTTTTCCATGAAACCCTCCCTTTGTCTAAAATCACTCTTTCATGCACGACTCCTGTTCACTGTACAGGGGGTTAGACGCGGTGAGCTCAGAGGCGTTGAAAAGCTTTCCGATGTCGCTCTTCTGTGTTATTGTGAGCTGATCGTTTGCTTCTGATTTTTTAGTGGAAGCATTACATTTTAAGACTTTGGAAAAATCTCTTTCTCTGTTTTGTCATATCACTGACATGTTCATATTTCATATCTCATACTGTATTGTAATAATAATATATTTTATTAGGACATTTATTAAGTTATATTTTGGGCTATGTGTTACTACATTGTGCCTTTTATTACACATATTTCTTTACTAAAATCCTGATTTGTAATTTCTTACAAATTAAAACTTTTAAGGATTAACATAAGGATATATATATATATATATATATATATGTATTTGACTGTGTGTTTATAATGTCTTATATGCATCGGTTTCATGTTCTTTAAATGTTTGTCTGACAGACAGCCAATCATCCAAGTGCAATGCATGATGGTATATATTGCTTGGTTAATGACCATGGCTTGTACACGACTTTTCAACATGCATTATGGGATACATTATGTGCACCACATCGAGCCCACTATACACGAGACACTGCTACAATATTATGAAAACACAATCTAGTGCACTATATAGTGAATAGTAAATGCATTCAGACAAAGGACATGAGTTTTGTGTAAAGTGTTTGTTTGTACAGTATAAGATGTAATATGTATGTGATACAAGTGCTGGATTCAGGTTCCGCAGGGGCGCATCGACAAGATAAAGACTTTTAACAAGATCGCAAGTTCAAATCTAGTTTAATGCACACAGATGTCTGTGACCGGGAGTCCACAGGAGCTAATTGGTTCTCACAGGAGGGAAGAAGGGTATACGTTCACTTCCCTGTCACTCACAGCGATTGCCAGCCAATCATGGGCGTCTGTGAGCTCATTCATAGGAGGGGGCGGATCGCGCTTTCCCTCTTAGTGTGTTAGACCGCCCCCAAACACACACGGTGCCCTGCAGTTTGAAAAGAGGCAGGTGCCGAGCATTGTATGACACGGAGGGGGCGTGTGCACGCTTTCGCCCCTCACTGGTCGGTGGTGGTCGTGTAACAGGGAAGGCAACACCTGATGGGTAGGAATTGGATACGACTAAATTAGGGAGGGGGGCAAAAAAACAAGTGATGGATTCTGTTGTAGTGTAGGATTTTTACATGGCTGTTGCTATATATAACTATATTATGTTATGATCTTGGGTTTGAGCCCGGCGCCTGGCAGCTGCTTTTCCGGTAGGAGTTTGCATGTTCTCACCATGGTTGCATGGGTTTCCTCCCACAGTCCAAAGATGTGTGTGTGTGTTGGAACGTTGATAGTCTGGTGGTCTGTTCAGGGTGTACCCTGACCTTTGCCTGGAGTAGGTTACAACAGGCTCCAGCCTCCCCACAATCCTAACAGATAAAGAATTTCAGGAAATGACATACACAATCACACAATAATTTTTTACTTGTATTCAACAACACACAACAACACAACATTATTCATGTTTTATTTAATTCACTTGATTCTTTTTGTTTAATAAACATTTATTGTTATTCTTGATTTTTTTTTTAAGTAGGGACGGTCAAGCATTTACCAAATTGTAATGTTGCTCTTCCTTCTCCCAAACCTTAAAAGATATTTTATGGACTGAAGACTTTGAGCGCTGAGATGTTTCAGATGTTCGGTTTTTTCATTCTTCCTGTAAACAGGTCACAAGACCCAGACACAAACCGCACAACACTGCAAGGTTGTCTTTCACATTTCATTCACTCATTCATTTTCTGAACCGCTTAATCCTAATTGGGGTTGCAGGGAGGCTGGTACACCCTGGACAGCTCTCCAGGCCATCGCAGGGCAGAAGCACGCTGACGGCTCTGCAGCTCCTCTTGATGAAAGTCAGCGATGGTTCTTTTACATCTCTCTCACCACAGACAGCGAGAGACACCGCCGGCCTACAGTAACCCAGTTAGTGGCACTGGGGGGGACAGCAGGGACAGCTCGTTGGCTTAAAATCCCGACCTTGGGATCAGTAATCCATCACCCTGCCACCAGACCACCGCTGCCCCAGCTTTCACATTTTTTATTTCAAATTTCTCCACACATTCTTGATTAGGGACCGGTCAGGACTGCAGGCAAGACAGAGCACCATTCGCACCCTCTCCTTCTGCAGTTATACCTTTGTAATGTCTGTAGAATGTGGTTTTGTTTTGTCTGAGGCAATGGTGTCCCTGGAAAAATATGATGCTCCAAGATGTTTATGGATCTTTCTGCATTAATTTTTCGGCACAGACACGGAAGTTACCTTTGTAACACAAACCCGATACCATAACATCTTTTTTGCACCAGGGGCCAGTTTTATGTATGAAAATGTTTCTGCGGACCGGTTAGAGGCGGTCAGGTTTTGTTTTTGACTCATTTTATTCAAGGGCTAGCTTGTGGTTAGCTTAAAATTATAATAGCGGTTCGCTAATGAGTGAAATGATGCAACAGAGTCAAGTGTGGCAGTAAGGCGAAGCTGGAAACAGTCGTTTTTCAAAATAAGATCCGGAAGCTCTAATATAAAATTATAATTTGTACCATGAAATATTTTGTTTGCGGACTGGTATCAAATGGTCCACGGACCGGTACCAGTCCATGGACCGGGGGTTGGGGACCCCTGCCATAACACATCCTGGCTATTGGACCTGATACTAGTTACAGCCTTTTTGGTCCATTTCTTCCGTAAAGAGACTTTAAACACTGATTTGTCTGAAAGCAATGCGCATTTCCATGGTGTGATTTTTTTAGTCCAGATTCCTCGAAACCCAAACAATCTAACGACACTTCCAGACACACTTTCTGTTTGCAAAGTGAAGCTTTAACTGGTATTTATGGAAGTAATGCCATACTGTAATGAATTGCAGTGCTTGACACACTTTCACCAAAGTAATCCAGTCCGTGTAGTTGGGCCTTTTTTCTTAATACATTTAAAGTTCGTCAAATTTCTTTTCCAGTTTAATGATATAATGCATCCTGCAGGAAAATATTCAAGTCCCTTCCTACCTTTCTTTAAAGAACCCACATTTATATTTTCCTACCAGACATCAGTCTCGGTGCATAGCATTGATTATAATTTGGTTAAAATCCCTCTCGGGCCCACAGAAGGACTATCAAATCAATAACAGATGAAAGTACAGTGGTACTATCCAGGATCATTCTGATTCTATAAATCATACAGCGCTTGGCTCTCAAGTCTGAAGTTAGGGTGTTAATATGGTGATTAAAAGAGGGACTGCTGGTACCAAGGTCCTTTACTGATTCTACAACAGCTAGTTTCTCTTCCAGTCAGTGAAGCAGACCCAGGACTTAACATCTTTCCAGAGCTGAAGGCACAGAACACAGGTCTTCTCTGGGTTGAACGGTAAGCGGTTCAGACAGTACCAAGCTGCAGCACGTAATCGGTCTTCAACCCCCATCAGTGTCTCTGTTAAATAGCTTTGAATTTTCAACGTACCTTCAAATAGAAGGCAGGTCATGTACAGAGTGTTGAGGTTAATGTAGGGGTTAAATTGTTTATTCAAAAATTTACATTTGTTGATAAACGGAAGACCCATTGTTCCTCAGAGACAAAGCTTTTCCTGGATGCTGCTTTTGTACCAAATCATGAGTGCAATCACCTGTTAATATCATCTCTTTCAAACTACACCAATATTTAATTATTTACCTCATTACAAGCCCTCAATTGACCCAGTCACAACATTTTTGGAATGTGTTGAAGACCTGAAATGCAGAAGTGGGTGTATATTAACAAATGAAAATAACTGACAAAACATGGAATATGTTGGGGTTGTACAGCCTATAAAGAAACACAAGTTAAAGTCAATGTGTAAATCACTGTCTCGTTTTATTTTCAACTCTAGTTTTTTTTATATTGCCCCATGTTTTTCTCGTTTGTATTATTATTATTATTATTATTATTATTATTATTATTATTATCATTATCAGTATTATGAGGATGAATGTTACCATTAATTCTTTACATTCATTCAGTAATAATAATAATAATTGTGATAACAATAATAACAACAGGAATAATAATAACAATAATAGTAATAGTAATAATAAACATCATTGTTATTATTACTATTACTATTACTATTATTATTATTATTATTTTTATTATTAATATTATGATTACTACTACTAATAATAATAATAATTTGAAAGATACATTTTGAAACTTTAATTATATCACTGGTAATCAAGGCCTTTTTCATGATTCTATTCTACACACACACACACACACACACACACACACACACACACACACGCGCACGCACGCACACACACATACGCACGCACACACACACACACACACACGTGCACACA
>JAQNCB010000014.1:37339-48928 GCA_030068295.1 Euristhmus nudiceps
AGAATCTTTGCTCATCCTGCTCGGTAATATGATACTGCTCTCCTTTCTCATCAAGCACCAGTCGCGTTTCTTTCTATCGCACGAGTTCAGTACAGGCGTTTTGTTTCGGCATTCGCTATTGTTCAGTTTTCGTGTTGTATTCAACCATTACTGTAGTTCTATAGCCATGGGTCCCAAGAACATTGCTAATGTTCAAGAAAAGAAGAAGAGGATGCTTTCTTTGGAAACGGAGCTGGAGATAACAAAGAAGTATGAGGCTGGCATGCGGTTGAGTGTTATTGCGAAGGAGTATGGCCGAGAACAGAGAACGCAAGAATAATCCGATTAAAGGGTAAATAAATTTAATGTTTGCTATTTTTTGACATTTTTATTATTTTTTTGCCCTCCTCCATGCTTCTGAGGAGGACTGTGAAGAAGAGTCTGACATACCACTTTCTTCTCCAGAGTCAGAAGTTGAACTGGACATGAATGCTGTTTCCAGTCCAGAGGAAGAAACTCATCTACTCTTGAATAATAATATTAAAGATTTTATGTGATTGTAATTTCTATTAATAAAATTTTATATTGAATTTCAAATATTCATATAGTTTGTTTTTCTGCATGTTTACAGTTCTTAGTATTAGAGAGGAATTTTCCATACATTACACACCTTTGGATACATTGAGTGCTATGAATTTATTTCAGATACTCATTTTAAATGCCAGTGGATAATGCCAGTGGATAAATGCCAAGAACCCCTGTGAATATGAATAGGAGCCCCTGGAACAGACAAATATTCACAACTGTTCATGTAAAGTTTTTGTGCTGTTTGTTCATTTGTGAACATTCATATAATATTCACATAATGTTCGTGTGCGAACATTTCCTGTCCTCATTCTTTGTTCATCTGATGTTCGTGCCTTGTTCATGTAAGGTTTGCAAACATTTTTATGCGAACATTCTATGAACATTCAAAAACGTTCAGTTTCGGGTGGGCTGGCATAGACGCAAGCGCTGGCGTAGACGCAGGCGGTGGCGTGAACGCAGTTGCCGGCGCAGACGCAAGCACTGGCGTGGGTGCAGGCATCGGGTTCGACACGAGCGGAAGCAGAAACGCGTGCTCAGACGCGGACTTCCGTGGAGCTGAGAGTTGGAAGGCCGAGGCGGGCGCAAAGACTGGCCGTGGACCGTCTCCCAGATACTTGCCAGCACCTCTATGATGTCCGCGCAGTACCTGTGCATCTCCACCCGCCGGTCCAACTGCACTGTCTGTCGGCAGAGGTCCGCTGGATCAATATCTGGTCGGACTGTTCTGTTAGATGTCACGCTATGCGTGTTAGCATAGCATGATTAAGGTGGGTAAAGATCCATTCACAGACCGAAGCAGCAGAGCAGACGATGGTTGCAGAAATAAAAATAATCTTTATTTAGATAATTCAGGTGCACAGACAGACTCGTGAACTCACTCTAGGACAGGATGAACAGAAGCAAAACAAACACAGACAGTCTTCAGGAACCGGAAAGCCAAAATAAGGTCCTTTTTCTTAAAGGGGCAGTATACACAGACCGACAGAGCTACTCTAACAAACAGAAAAGCCAGTACAATCCGAGGAAGACGAGTTCACTAGTGCTGCTATAAATAGCAAGCTCTAACGCAGCACAGCTGATCCGAATCAGCTGGTGGAGGGGAGGAAGCGCGCCACTTCCGGGTGCGCAGTGCACCATGACAGCACCCCTAGCGGCAGGATTGTGCCACGCCATAACACCTGGCTGTGTTATCATAAAATCCAAGCAACTCTGGAATTAACTGGTTAACATGAAAGAACAAATCGTGGAACAAACAGTCACTGATATAGCTAATAACAATCTTAATTTTCCAAACTGAAAAAATTTTATTTCAGTTTTTAAACTGAAAGCAATTCACCATTCAACGAGATGCTGTGCTTAGTAATGGACAGACAAAGAGGTAGTAGTTCTCTCGTAAAAGGAACAGCACAGCCAGTAGCGATCAACAACCAATGACATCGTGCGGTTCTGTTTACCTCTCACCTCAAACAAATCAGCCATTTGAGATTGCTCGAGTCTGTTTTTAAAACAAGAAGATTGATGGATATTTGGTGTGCTTGTGTTGGTTCAAACCGCAAGAATGCACATAAGAGTGATGTTGGCGACATGTGTAGTAAAGTTTAGTGTTACCAGGTTTGTGATTGAGGAACGGACTCAACACGTGTTCATCAAAAAGACTACAGTAGATATGCCGTACCGCTGCGTAATGACAGTCCAGCATGCCTGACACTACATGTAGTATGAATGCTTCTCTGAGCAGTCTCAACTTGTGGGTGTGGAAATAAAGATCAGTCATAGTGAACGAGGGTGCAGGTGATGAGACTCAGCCATAGCAGCCATTAGCAGAGCTCCGGAGCATCAGAAATAAGTCACACACTGGAGAGATTTGTACATTATAGCTATATTTAGCTGATGATGCATATAAAACTAGGTCTTATGGTGTTACAAATACTGTTCATCCACAGAACAAAAAAGAACAGGTGAAGTACCTCCTGCATGGACTCGTTATGTGAATCGTAAAGAAATGGAGACTGGATGTCACATATTAAGAGAGGGACACTACTGCTGCAAATCAGCACTACAGCCGTACTCTGACTGTTATAGCACACGTCCAATAATAGAAATGAGAACAGCAGTGTTCTTTCTTTAATTATTTTTGTGGGTGCCATTCAGTGGAGAACAGAATTTCATTCCCACCAATTTGAACACCAGTAATCAACACGTAACCAAAATAATTGTTCGCAACTTATTTTACTCCCTGGGATCTGTTATATTGGCTTCGGAGAGGCACATTCATTTCAGACCTGTCCACTGGCTTTTAGTTAGCAATGTGCATTTCCGATCTGTTCCAGTGGCTTTAAAGAGAGTACCATGCATTTCAGATCTGTTACACTGGCTTTAGAGAGAGCAACGCACATTCCAGATCTGTTCACTGGCATGAGAGAGCACACACATTTCAGATCGGATACACTGGCTTTAGAGAGCAATGTTCATTTCAGATCCCTGAAATCTTCAGGCAGTTGATTGGTCAATCTCTGTACAGGGCACACAGATAGACCAATCTCTCTCTTCAAGATAAATCAAGACTCTTATCTCCAACAACATTTTCTAACCCATCAAGGAGAATCGAATGATCAGTAGTGTCAAAGGCTGCACTAAAGTTGAGTAACACACGCAGGCCATGGTCATGGTCATTTCGAGACACAGCCATGGTCAGAGGTCAAATAAGCAGCTGCACAGCTGTCTTGGTTCATTTAATCAACTGATCAGGGAACAGTCCTCTCTTGATTTCAATCTCGTTTAACTGACCGTTTCAATTTAATCATATGTAGCAATAAAAGACCTTGGCGTGATTATTGAAGCTGGTCTCTCTATGGCATCAAGTAAGCCTGGCTTTTACACAAAAAGCACAACCAGTGTACTCACTGGGGATCAACAGGAATACATGAATAAAAACAGAGTTAGGAGAAATGAACAAACACGGTTTATATAACCATTGATATTTAGTCTGATGAGGGGGGATCAGAAATCGGCACCACTCAGGGCAAAACCCGGCATGTTCTATTGAGTATAAATCACAATTTTGAGCAGCTACATGCTGCAGTAATACACCTGTGACAGCAGAAAGTACAGGCCTTACCTGCAGCTGCATGACAACATAGTTGAACTTGTCATTTCTCCCACAGCCGATAAATTTACACACGTGATTCTTACCTGAGAAAGAGAGAGGCAGAGAGAGAGAGAAACAGAGACAGAGGAGAGAGATAAAGACAGAGAGAGAGACAAAGGAGGAGATGGGAGGTTCGGGGGTCATTTGGTACCAGGCCGCACAACGGCTGAATAAAAAAATTTTTAGTAATTATCAGAGTCTGAAAGGTCTTTTATTTTGAAAATCCGCTTTCGTGGCTGTGAGGACATGGAAGCTAATTGGCCGAGCTCTCACGGGAGGGAAGAATGTTATATTGCTCACTTCCCTGCCACTCACAGCGATCAGCAGCCATTCATGGGTGTCTGTGAGCTCATTCATACGAGGGGGCGGACAATGCTTTCCCTCCTAGTGTTAGACCACCCCCCAAATACGCATGGCACCATAGTTCGAAAAAGAGGCAGGTGGCTAGCATTGCATGTCACAGAGGTGGCGTGTGCATGCTTTCACCCTTCCCTGGTCAGTGGTGGTCGTGTGATAGGAAAGGTAATACCTTTTCTCGGTCACCTAATACATCGACATCAACACACAGTACATCAAAAAAGAATCAAGCTTGCAAAAAATGAGTAAAAAACGAATGTCTTTTAGAGCTTCCCACTAATTCAGTGGGATGGCGAGTTGTATTTTTCCTAGTTGTTTTTTAAGTGGCTTCTATATCCGTCTATGAAAGTATTGTTTTACATGAAACTGGTCCGTGCCACAAAAAGGGTTGGAGACGCTGTCTTAGCCCACTAAAGGTGTGCATGTTCATGTGTGTTCATGTGCCTGTGTGGGTGATTTTGTTTGTCACTGTGCATGTGCGTGTGTTCTCACCCTGCAGTTTCTTCAGCACTGCCACCTCCATCTTTAGCACTTGTTTGGGTTGCTGAGCCGATTCCACCTTCAGAGCTACATTCTCCTTTGTCAGCAGATCCAGAGCTTCATAGATCTCTCCAAACCCTCCACCACCAATCTTCTTCAGCTATACAACACACAAAAGGCATACTCATGCTTCACTACTCATCTTAATTCACACCATAAATAACACCACTTATTTTACTTCTGCTCCTAAACTACATTTCTTCTCCTCCTACTTACAGCAGGTCAATGCCTGAAGAAACTATAAAAAGATCTCATTCTTTGTCCATCGAATCGATGAAGACCATCTGATCAACCCATGTTTGAGAACGGGATCTATAAGTGCGCAGATGGCTTATGAAGCCAATCTGTGCACGGAAGAGTCTTGGGCAATGAGGGCAAGGTATGGTGGTGGCAGATGCTGATCTGGTAGTGCCTTTTCTAATTTTCGTGTGCTGTTCACCTGGGCTCCCTGCCACTTTCCTCCGTCCTGTGCCAGATGTTCCAGTCTACTGGGGTCAATTCTAAAGGATCTCATGGAGACCTTCAATGTATCTTTAAAGCGCTTTTTCTGGCTTCCATAAAAGTACCTGCCTAGGGACAGTTTGCCATAGAGCAGTTTTTTCGGTAGGCAGTGATCTTCCATGCAGACGACTGACCAACCCAACGAATTTGTGATTGCATCAAGATAGTGTAATTGCTGGGTAGAGAAGCCCAGGCGAGGACTTTGGTGGCGGGAATGTGTTCCTGCCATTTGATGCCGAGAATCTTCCTCATGCAGATTGTGTGAAAGTTATTTAATTTCTTTTTATGCTGTTGGTATGTTGTCCATGCTTCACAGCCGTAAAGGAGAGTAGTAAGAAAGACAGCTTGGTAGACCTTGATCTTGGTTGCCTTCGAGAGGCCTCTCCGATTCCACAACTTCTTATTGAGTCTACCAAAGGCTACATTTGCTTTTGCAAGCTTGGCATTCACCTCAACAGCCATGACAACAGACATGGAGAGGGTGCTGCCGAGGTAGGTGAACTTTTCCACTGCCTTCAGTCGTTGTCCAGTGATGGTAATACTGGGCTTGACGTATGGTTTTCCTGGCATTGGCTGGTGCATCACTTCTGTCTTTTATGTGCTGATGCTTAGGCCATAGTTGTCACAGGCCACTGAGAACTTGTCAACAGTCTTTTGCATGTTGGATTCAGTGGTAGTGTTCAGAGCACAGTCGTCGGCAAACAGAAACTTGTTGACTGTATCAACAAGTCTTCACCTTGGTCTTAGCTTGGAGTCTCCTGAAACTGCAAACAGAGCTGTCAAAGCAATATCTAATATCAATTCCAGTATCAGAGTTGCTGAATGCATCAGACAGCATTGCCGAAAAGATGATGCTGAAGAGAGTAGGGGCCAGGACACATTCCTGCTTCACCCCATTTGTCACAAGAAAGGAAGTTTCTCCGTTGTCTTGCACCCTTGTGAGCATGCCGTCATGGAATTGTCTGACGATGGTAATGAATTTTTCAGGGCAGCCATACTTCGCCATGATTCTCCAAAGGCCGTCTCTGCTGACCGTATCAAATGCTTTGGTCAAATCAACATGGGTCGAGTAGAGGTCAGTGTTCTGTTCTTGACACTTATCTTGCAACTGTCTAGCAGTGAACACCATGTCGACAGTCCCTTGGTTTTTATGGAAGCCGCATTGACTTTCTGGTAGGAGTCCCTACTCGAGATGGTAGTTCACACGATTCAAAAGGACTCTTGCAGTAGGACAGTAGGAAAATTCCACGATAATTGTCACATGCCTGGGAGTTCCCCTTCCATTTGTACAGACGGATGATGGAGGCGTCATGCGTCATGTGGCAGTTGTTTTTTCTCCAATATTAGCTGTATGAGGGTCAGAAGTCCATGCGCCAGCGCTGATACACCCTCTTTATAGATTTCTGCAGGAATGGAGTCAGCTCTGGGTGCTTTGCTACTGGACAGTTGACAGATAGCTTTCTCAACCTCCTCAAGGGTTGGAACAACATTGAGTGTCTTGTTCACTGGGACTTGCGGCAGTTATTCAATGGCTTCATTGTCGATGGAAGATGGCCTGTTTAGGACACTGTTGAAATGCTCAGCCCACCTCTCCAAGATCTTGTCCTTCTCTGTGATGAGCTTAGTTCTGTCTGCACTCAGCAGCAGAGATGAATCGGCACATGCGGCCTTCGTGACCCTCACTGTCACTCCTGTCTATCTTTTTGTCTCACAATGACATAATCTATCAGATGTCAATGCTTAGAGAGGGGATGCATCCAAGATGCTTTGTTACAAGTAGGGATGCGGAATATGGTGTTGGTGAACAGAACGCATGGCAAAGGTCTGAAGAAGCAAAAGGCCATTGCTGTTGCATTTTCTGGTCCTGTGCTTACCCAGTATTCCTTCTCAGGATTTGCAATCTTGTCCAACTCTTGCAGTGAAATCACCAAGAATGATGAGCTTGTCTGCAGCAGGAACGGTGGTGATAACAGATTCGAGGTCTTCGTAGAACTTGTCTTTTGTCTCATCTGGGTTGGTCATGGTGGGTGCATAGGCACTGATGATGGTAACAAACTTTTTCCCGTGGCGGAGAGGAAGTCCCATCGTCATTACGCGGTTATTTACTCCTTTCGGAGGGCAAGCTAACTTGCCTACGAGTGAGGTCTTGATGGCATAGCCCACTCCAGCTTCACGTCCCTCATCAGGCACAAGCCCTCTCCAGAAGAAGGAATAGCCCAAGCTCTTCTCTGTCAGCACCCCTTCCCCTGCAAGCCTGGTCTCACTGAGGGCAGAAATGTCAATTTTAGATGTGGCTAGTTCAGCACTGATGAGAGCAGTGTGTCGTTGAGGTCTGTCTGCGTCGTCCCGGTCAATAAGTGTGCGGATGTTCCATGTGGCACTTTTCAGAGGTATTATCGTTTCTTTCTTGTTTCGACCGCATTGAGAGGGGCCCCCTCTGACTGTGCTAAGCTGGTATGTCCTCTGTGGGGACCTCTTATGAGGGGACCATGTCTAGCCAATGCTTAAGGAATTGATGGGGTCCCTTTTTCATCTAAATGTACTACTTTGTTGGTAACATGCCCCTCTGATCCAAATATCAGGTTCTTCCATCATCGCTTTGTTTTCATGCCTCAATGTCCTTTAGGCCTAGACCACGACCTGATGAGTTTACTTCATTTATCCATTGTTTTTCGAGGTTCAAGATGTTCTATTTCCATGCCTGACTGTGCTTCCTTTTCCTATCTTTCTGCACTAACCTTTCTGCTATTTCTCTTCAGCAGCCCCCACTTAGCACTGAAAGTGATGAGCTGTTGAATTAACTTCCTCCTAGTGGGCTGAACATAAGGACGAGGTGGGCCTCGTACATTGTATTCCTTATGAGGCCAAGCTAAAATATTCACATCCTGTTTTGTCAATCTATATCCTCTTTCAGAAGCTAAACCCCATGGCATTGACGGTATCTTTGACTCATTTCTCAAGCAAGGTGTGATTAAACACTGTGTAAGCTCATACAACACACCTGTAAATCCAGTGCCAAAGCCAGATGGTACCTGTAGGTTCACACAAGATTTGCGCAAGATTAATGATATTGTCATTCCTGTTGCTCCAGTTGTACCTCATGTTGTATCTATCATGGCTTCAATTCCAAGCCATCATAGTTATTTTTCTGTCATTGACCTTTGCTCTGCCTTTTTCAGTGTTCCTGAAGAGCGGACACAGCCCCTTTTCGCATTCACACACAGGGCCAGACAGTACACCTGGACACCTTCTTCAAGGCTTTATTGATTCACCTGCAGTTTTTGCAGCTACTGTCAGGACTGCAATGGACGATTTGACTCTCCCAAAGGCTTTCTGGTTCACACTTGCGTAGATGATCTTGTGTCTATTCCAGACTAGAACACCTGCAGGGAAACCTCTCTCACGATTCTAAAACATCGACCACAGAAGTGTCAAACTCAAGCCCCGCAGGACAAATGTGGCCCGCCACGTCATTTTATGTGGCCCGCAATAGCTGAAAAGTTCCGATTGTCTTAAAATAAATAAAGCAAGCGCGTGCATTGATCATAAACTACATTTCCCATAATGCATACCCATTATGTTAACCGCAAATTGTCAACATCCCGCCACTACATTGCAGTGTATCCACATCAATGCTATTTTCTGCAAGTGGAATTATGTGGAATTACAAATTATCCCAAAATGTCCATGACGAGGAAAGTTGATGCTGATGGAAGGCAGTTTCAAGAAAGATGAGAAGGTGAATACATGTTTGTGCTTTAAGGAGAGGAACCGGTATGTCTTTTGCGATACAAGGCATTATCGGTTGTCAAAGAGTACAATCTATGTTGCCATTATGATGGTGGAGAGGGGATCCACGCTGTGTGTTCCAGAACAGCCAGCATCTTCTCATGAACTTTACCTAAAAACCTGAGACAATATAGTTATGAATTGGGACAAAGCTGATTTTGTTATTTTGAGTTATTTACAAATATAACTGTGTGCAGTAATGCATTTAGTGTTTACAGGTTTATATGTTTATGCAGACAAATCTGCAAGGCTGTATGTAGCCATTTGTTTTTGTAAAATGCTACATCTGTCACACATGTTCTTAACAGCTCACAATTGTTGGCTGTACTTATTCTGTTATTCTGCCCCTTTAAGCTGTGACAAAAAGGATTTGAATAAAGTTACTGGCATAACTGATGTTGGATGATGTTTTCCTATTATTATTATTGACTTGGATAGTTTGATCATTGATTGATGGAGTAATGTGGGTTTCTTAATCTAACAAAGCAATTTTTTATGTGATATTAACAGAGCTACTAGCAACCTTTTTTTTACATCTATGCAAATGCACATGTAATATTTGTGATTTAAATAAGTAATAAATTCAGAGTTATTTAACATTTAGGAGTAGTTACATTTGGTTAAATTTATACTGTCTCACATTTGGCCCTTTGATGGCAAACATTACACTGATGTGGCCCTCAGTGAAAATGAGTCTGACACCGCTGTATGCTCTTGCTAAACATGAGAATCTTCCTCCACCTACATCTCAATTTTTAGAATGGCAGATTGATTTCACACACATGCCCATGTGTGGAAAATTCAAATATCCCCTGGTCCAGGTTGGCAAGTTGTCACGATGGGTGGAAGCTTTTCCCTGCAGCAGAGAAAATGCAAAGGTGGTTACATGAGTATTAGCGAAAGAAATCATCCCTCACTATGGTGTGCCAAATGCAATTGCCTGACAAAGGCACTCCGTTTACCTCTAAAGTCACGGAGGACTTGTGTAAATATGGTATTTATTTCTAGCCTGCCATTTTCAAATTCCTTACCATCCTCAGTCCTCTGGCATAGTAGAAATAACTAACCGAACGTTGAAGGGAAAATTGACTAAGGGAATGCAGATAACGGTTTGCAAAAACTGGGTTGATCTCTTACCCGATTTACTGGCAGAGTTAAGAATGACTCCTAGAAAAAATGTACACCTCTCACCTCATGGAAGACCATTCCCCGCTCCATGGCGAAAAGGGATGGCTGCTGTGGGTACCACTGACCCAGATGTGCATATCGCTGAGTACTCTGCTACATTAATCGAAACACTATCAAAACATTATGAACAAATGGCTAATTTGACCTCAATTGTTCCTGCAAAACCCACACATCCTTTCCAGGTGGGTGACACTGTTTTGGTAAAATCTCTAAAACCAATGAAATTGGGTGACTGTAAGTATGAAGGGCCAGCAGAGATAGTCACAATAATATGTCCAGCTGTACTAACTGACATTTTTCCGCAGTGGATACATGCCACCAGATTGAAGAAACATTGCCAGGGTGTCCTATCCCCATGATGTCTTTGATGTGTTTGACTTTTGTCTGTTACCATGTTCTTTTATTGTTTCAGGACTTAAGTGACTGAGTTTTTCACAGGATTTGGTGATCACCTGTTTGGTTCCTTCATAAATCATCCTCTAAAAGCTTTGGACATCCTCCACGGCGCAGGACACCCACATGTAAGCTACAGGGAACGAAAGAGAAACTACTTCTGGTTAGATATTGCAAGAGAGAATAGAGCTGGTGACCGGTATGGCTCTCTTCGTCTTCATTCTCACGCTTGAGGCAGAGATACCCGCACAAGCGCATCCACATGACAACGTCTTCTGACAATTGGCCAACTGGACTGTGAAAGAATATAACAATGATCCACGTGTTATGTTTGTCATTTAATACCCATGGCTGTGAGGGTGCAATCATTGGTTCACACTTCACATAATTTTACTCTAATTTTAGAAACTGCTGTTGACTTATGCCTTTTTTGTACAATGTATACAGAATTCTTTTACTTGTATGCTTGATGGTTATCAACTGTCGCCATGACATTCTGTTCATATACCAATGCAATATTATCCCAGGGAAGCCTGATTTTTGTGTTTCTTATAATCACTGTGTCATTCGTACTCTATCTGTTCGGTGAGTACGAAATGGGGGAATTGACAGAATATTATTAGGAATATTCTAAGGTGTTAATAATGTATTGGAATTTCTTTATTTTCACAGACTGTTGCAGACTGCTTGTGCAGCCTGTACCGCTTTCTGTATTTTGTTTTGTTGTAGGGAGTTAAGCCATATAATTGTGAGAACTGCTTACTACGTGAAACTTTTCCATCCTAAGAGATGTTTTGCTGATGCAAGCCTCAAGGGGTCACAAACCAGTGTCTTCTTTGTGCCGGTCCCAAGCCAGGATAAATGCAGAGGGTTGCATCAGGAAGGGCATCCGGCATAAAAACTGTGCCAAACTAAATATGCGAATCGATTCTATGACCTCCATACCGGATCGATCGAGGTCCGGGTTAACAACGACCGCCATTAGTGCCGATAACCTACAGGGCGCTGGTGGAAATTGGGCTACTGTGGGCCGAAGAAGGAGAGGAGGAAAACGGGCCCGCAGGCAGAGAGAGAAGAGGAAAGGCAAGAGTCTGGGCCTGAGAGTA
>JAQNCB010000014.1:821116-823616 GCA_030068295.1 Euristhmus nudiceps
AAGCAGATGGAAGGTGTGGCTACTGCTTGGTTGAAGTGAAAACCTGCACCCACACCGGCCCTTTACTGAACAGACAGATACAGAAAAATGGATATATAGACGGGGAAAGGCAGAAAGTTAGATAGACACAGAAAGGTGTTTCAATGACTAGAGGCAGGAGAATATAAATAGTGCGATTGATAGGGAAAGATGTACAGACCTCAGCAGACAGATATCGAGCGATAGACTGAGAGACAGGAGAATGTGTGCAGGAGTGATTGCAGTAATTGGATGTGTGTGTCTGTCTGTCTGTGTGTTGTGTGTCATTCGGGTGCAGTTGGGTGTTGAAGGTATTTTCTGATCACACACACCCACGTACTCCCCACTGCTTCTATTTAATGAGCTTGTTTATTCGTTCTCGTTAGTGATGTGTTACTCATCGCTCTACTTCAGCACCACCAACACTAAAATTACTACTGACCATGCCTTCATTCTGTCTCTGGGGTGAGGCTACTCGAACCATCTTCATCTTACTTTTCATTCTCTCTCTCTCTCTCTCACTCACACACTCGCACACACTCATACGTCTTTCCACTCAGTGTTCATTGTGGTAGAGAATAAAATAAGACTCATTTTAAATGTGTTCAAAGTTTTTTTGACATTTTTTCACAGAATTAACGCAATGAAAGAAATAAAGACGGAAAGAAAGAAAGGATGGATGGGAGAAAAGAAAGACAAAGTAAGGAAAGATAGGAAAGGAAGACAAAGAAAGCAGAAAGTATCGAAGGAAGAATGAAGGGAAGGATGGAAAGAAAGGAAGATAGAATGGAAGGACGGACAGAAAAAAGGTTTGAAAAAGAAGAGAAGGAAAGAAAGGAAGACAGAAGGGAATGAAGGGAAGAATAAACAGTGTTTAATGGAATAAAATGTGTTCCTCTTTGTGTTTTAGATTTTGTTCATGAATAAAATCGATCTTTTCCAAGAGAAGATTCTAAACTCGGCTCGTCACCTGAGGCTCTACCTGCCACTCTACAAAGGTGATGAACAGAAACACCAAATATTCAGATATTACATCTCAGTCATATATACATCTCACATCCTCTCTCCATCTCCCCATCTCACTCCATCTCTTTCCATGTCACTCCATCTCTCCCCATCTCCATCTCTTTCCATCTCTCCCCATATCACTTCATCTCTTCATCTCACCCAATCTCTTTCAATGTCATCGTATCACTCCATTTCTTTCCATCTCACTCCATCTCCCCATCTCCCTCCGTCTCGCCATCTCCCTCCGTCTCCCCATCTCCCTCCGTCTCCCCATCTCCCTCCGTCTCCCCATCTCCCTCCGTCTCACCATAACCCTCCGTCTCCGCATCTCCTTCCGTCTCCCCATCTCCCTCCATCTCCGCATCTCCCTCCGTCTCGCCATCTCTCTCCGTCTCAACTTCTCACCATCTCTCTCCATATCCCCATCTCCCTCTGTCTCCCTCCATCTCTCCATCTCACTCCGTCTTCCCTTCTCCCGCCATCTCTCCCATTATCACTCCATCTCCCTCCATCTTATTACATCTCTTTCCATCTCTCCCCATCTCACTCCATCTCTCCCTATATAACTCCATATAACTCCATCTCTCCCCGTATCACTCCATCTCTTTCCATCTTACCATATCACGCCATCTCCCGGTATTGCTCCATCTCTCCCCATCTCCCTCCATCTCTCCCCATCTCCCTCCATATCACGCCATCTCCCTCCATCTCTCCCCGTATAACTCCATCTCCCCATCTGTCCCAGCATCTGTTTATCTATCCGTCCCTATCCCTCACTCTCCTTCTCTTTCTCTTTTCCTCTTTCCCTTGCTCTTTCTCTCTCTCTCTTGCTCTGTATCCCTTTCTCAATCTCTTATTCTCTCTGTCTCTCCTATTCTCCTTCTCTCTTTCTTACTCTGTCTCTTTCCTTCCATCTTGTTCTGTCTCTCTATGTCCCGTTCTCACTCTCTGTTGCTCTCTGTCCCCCTCTACCTCTTGCCTCGCCCCTCCTCCGTCTCTCTCCAGGTGCTGATTGTGATGTTGACTCAGCTGCTCGTTTCATCGCCTCCATGTTTGTGTCTCAGAACACCACGCCCAGGAAGCTGATCTATCACCACTTCACCACAGCGACGGACACCTCCAACGTGCAGGTGGTGTTTCAGGTGGTAATGGACACCATCATAAAGGAGAACCTGGAGGCAGTGTCCCTGCTCTGAGATCTAATTCCACCTCTACACATTGATGTCATGCCTCCCACTGTGAATCTGTGTGTGTGTGTGTGTGTGTGTGTGTGTGTATATGTATATATATATATATATATATATATATATATTTGTGTATATGTATACACACACACACACACATACAGACGCTCCCAACTTATGAACTTTCGTTTTATGAACATTGGGAGATACGAACAGAGTTGCCTGTAAGTCAGATTTTGTATTTATCGCTTTTCTTGTGTAGTACGTCTTTCCACGCTGATACCAACCCC
>JAQNCB010000014.1:828616-831377 GCA_030068295.1 Euristhmus nudiceps
ACAACAGGATTGGGTCATCCTTTGGCATGAAGGTTTTTGTCTTGGGCACAGGGTACATAGCAAAAAAAGGTCAATATACACATTAGCCAATTTTCTGTTGGGACAAGCAAAAATTACCATCTGGATAACATGAAGAAATAAAGTCCAGGAGGGGCGGGTCACGGAACCAGCCGTGCTGTTCCGAGGGCTGGTTTTGAAACGTATCCTGGTGGAATTTGTCTACTGTAATCTTATGAATGATTTAGATGCTTTTCAGAAAATTTGATGTTTTAATGATGCTATTTGCAACGTGGATGACGACGGCTCTTTAAATTTGTTTTTTTAGTTTTTATATAAACTTGTAAAGATGAAAGAACCGTTTTGTTTTACGAAGTTTCTGTTTTTATCTTTTTTATTTTTTTCTATTTTCCTCCGTTTGTTTTTAAACATTTTAAATCCATTTATTAAGCAATTTATAGCAATGACTATTTATGTGTGATCTTGGAAAAAATGTTTTGTAAATGTTTTTTGTAAATAAAGTTTTTTTGTAAATAAAGATCCTTAAAGTTCAAGTTCTCTCTCTCTCTTTCTCTCCCTCCCCCTCCCTCTCTCTCTTTCTTTGAGGTGGAGGTAGCATGGTGAGAGGGTGCACTGAGCAGCAAGACCTTTTTGCAAATCAAACTTTTTTCTATTTATGAACAACTTTTTTCTTCCCCACTGTTTAAGTTTATTTATAGTTATTTGTTTATTTTCACTTATTTTTGTTTGATGTGAGTGAAGGGGGTTGTTTTGGGTTTTTGGGGTTTGGGTGGGTTGAGTTGGGTGGGTTGGTGGTTGTAGACGCCGTAATGGCGTCGCAGCAAGTGGAGGCTCTGTCTCTCAGTAATGGGATCAGGTGTGTCCAAGAGAGCGGAACGTTTGTGGAAGACGTGCTGGTAGCGGTAGCGGAGCAGGTAGGAGCCGAAAATATTGTTTCTGCTTCGAGAATGAACAAGGCGGTTGTCGTGTTTCTGAAGCAGGTGAACTTGGTGAAGAGTTTTATAGTGAACGGTATCTTTATGAAGGATAAGTTTGTTCAGGTGACATGACTCAACGCTCCCGCCACCAGAGTCACCGTTTCTAATGTCCCACCGTTTATTAGGAACGAAACAATTCTCAGAGAGCTCGTGCGATTTGGGAAAATCGCAGGGCTGATGAGAGCGATTCCGTTGGGCTGCAAAAATGCACATTTAAAACATATTACATCGTTCAGGCGGCAGGTGTATATGTTTATTAACGCCGACTCTCAAAAGCTTGACATCTCGTTCCGTGTTAAACACGGTGAAGCCTCCTACATGATCTTCGCCAGCACTGAGAGCTTGTGGTGCTTTGAGTGCGGGGACATCGGGCACCTGAAGCGAGCCTTTCCCCATAAGGAACACTGCTCCGGTGAGGTCGTGGGGACAGAAACGAAGGGCATGGAGGAGCGTCCGAGCACTGGTTTAACGGAGGGGACCGATAAACAGCGCGAGGACAGTCCAGAGGGAGGATCCACCGAGCAGGCAGAGGTTCATTCACCTGCACCGGTGAGCGAGAGGCCGGCAGAGCAGGTGGCACAAAATAAAGATAAAAACCATCACTGCGATCCCTTAGAAAGGACCAGTGACCTTACTAAACTTATACTGGGCACCGCTAGAGTAACACGATCGGATGGCAAGCGCAAATCTGTGATAACAATGGAATCTGAGTGTTTAAATGATAATTTTACTGACCGGAAAAAGGGAAAACCCGAAACGGAGAGTTTGGCTCCAGGGAATAACGTTCCAGATAAAGCTCCGAGGGGGGGGGGGGGGCTAGTGGTGGATACGGCTGAGCTCAGTCCGTGTACTTTCGGCCCTGGGGAGGAAAAACCAGGAGAGGATGTGGACATGGACTTTGGATTTAAAAAAAACCAGATGATGTGCAGGATGATGATGGAGAGATGTCTGATTCCTCAATTCTCACAGAAAGTGTAGTTAATCAAGAGGCTGAGCCGGACTATTATTCTTTCGATGAAATTAACAACTTCCTGGACAAAACCAAAGGGAAATCTGTTAAAGTTCTAAAACTGTTTCCAGATGCAGGTAAATTTATACGCTCAACAAAACACATAATGAGCACTACTGGTGAGGTTGAGTTTCCCACCAAGAAAAGATTTAGGCTGAAGAAGCACTGTATCACAGTCCGAAAACTTGGGGGCACTGTAACTGGTAAATAAATGACTCTTCAGCACTTCTATCCTGTCCTCTCTTACGAGTTTTTACGTTTTCCTTTCATCGCTTCTTTTCTTTTACCTTTCACCCATGGAAACTCTAACCCTAGGCTCCCATAATATCAATGATGGCAGAGATGAGGTGAAAAGGGGCTTAGTAGAAGAGATTGTGAAGCAAAAAGGGTTAAACATATTCTTTTTACAAGAGACTCACAGTGATGTGAACAATGAACAGGATTGGAAGTGCAGGTGGGAAGGAGACTGCATTTTAAGCCACGAGACAAATATTAGTGCGGGGGTTGCAATTTTATTTTTCTGTTTTCTAACTGTTAAAATTTTGAATATTGAGGAAGTTGTGAAAGGAAGGCTTTTATTCGTAAATGTGGAGATATCGGGGGTGGCATATGTCCTGGTTAATGTTTATGCTCCAAATATAGGGCCAAATAGAGCAGTTTTATTTCAGCAATGACAGCAGAGACTGCAGAAGTGGGCAAATGCCGATGTTTTTATTGTTTTAGGAGGAGATTGGAATTGTACTGTGGATTTTACGCT
>JAQNCB010000014.1:995463-1005652 GCA_030068295.1 Euristhmus nudiceps
GAGAGAGAGAGAGAGAGAGAGAGAGAGAGAGAGAGAGAGAGAGAAAGTGTGTGAGTGTATGTTGCAGTGGGATCGATGATCAGGCTGGAGGGCAGGCCTCGGTGTAAACCTCATTATTGACGCTTTGTTTTTAACAGCCAGAGATTAACACGGCACACTGACCTTTCTCACTCTCTCTCTCTCTCACACACACACACACACACACACACACACACACACACACACATCTCCTTCTCTCGCTATCCCTCTCTCTCTCTCTCTCTCTCTCTCTCTCTCTCTCTCTCTCTCTCTCTCTCTCTCTCTCTGACCCCTCCCTGACCCATCTGTGATCGATGGCGAGGGCGGCGGTTGCCGTGGGGATGGACCGAGCTGGGATGTTAATGCCATGCAGTCTGTGCTGCCACACACACACACACACACACACCCAAGCCACAGAGAAAACATGGAGTGTGTGAGTCTCGTCATGTTGTTGATGCACAAATCGATGGAGCGACACTGCATTGTCGAGATAGATAAATAGGTGAGGGGAGCATCAGAGCGAAGAGAACCATTTAACACTGTGGGGGGGATTTAAAATGGGAGGGAGAGAGAGAGAGAGAGAGACAGCGGGAGAGAGATAAAGAGCAAGAGAGATAGAAAGAAAGAAAGACAGAGATAAAGCGAGAGAGACAGAGGGAGAGAGACAGAAACAGATAGAGACAGAGAGACAGACAGACAGAGAGAGGGAGACAGAGACATACACATCAAGAGAGACAGAGAGAGAGAGAGGGAGAGGGAGAGAGAGCCAGCGAGAGAGAGAGACAGAGAGGGGGAGAGAGGAAAGAGAGAGGGAGAGGGACATGGAGAGAGAGAGAGAGAGAGAGAGAGAGAGAGAGAGAGAGAGAGAGACTTTTTTGAGTTCAATTCTCTTCATGTCTGCATGACTTCAGTAAAGAATTAGAATAGTATTTACTGAAGTCCTGAATACAATTCGGTTCCAAGTTCACCAGGTTTTTATACATCAGTTCTGGCTGCATTTCATTCTTTCATGTGAGACAGGTTGCCAGTTCTTCGTGAATTATAATAAAATTACAGATTTTCTGGGGTTGGTTGATGTTTTTCTGTTACCATCTTCAGAATTAGACCATCAGTACTGAAGCATCACAAGATAACGGTCAGCTCCTCCAAATCTGTCGAAAAAGGTAGCTTGCTCCCTCCGAATCAGGGACAGGGCTTTGCATCAAGCCTTTCAGCCTTAGAGTGAGGAGCTCAGGCATCGGGGGAGAACTCGGGGTAGAGCTGCTGATTCTCCACATCGAAAGAAGCCAGTTGAGATAGTTTGGTCATCTGAATAGGATGCCTCCGGGTTACCACCCTTTTGAGGTGTTGTGGCATTTCCAACTGGAAAGAGACCCCAGGGTTGCCCTAGAACTCATTGGAGGGATTATATATTCCATCTGTACTGGGAAAGCCTCAGGATCCCCAAGAGGGGATGGAAAATCTGACTGAAGGGGAGGGATGCCTGGGCTTCCCTCCTAGATCTGTTGCCTCCATGACCCAACCTCAGATAAATGTGTGGAAAGAAGGATGAATGTATGGATTTTTTTATTGTGTAGCTAAGAATAACTTTGTCCAGATTCACAGTGTACTGGATGTTAGCTATGGTGTAGTTGATATGTGTCATGTGTCTATAAGAGGCCACGTCCCATGCACTACCATGCAGTACTGCAAATTGGCTGTACGCTTCTCTCAGGAGGCTTATAGAGGGTTCTCCAGCAGCTTTTCTAGAAGGAAACTGGTGCCAATCCAACTCCTTGACATCAACCAGAGACTTCAGATGGTTGATTTTCACACTTACTGCATATAACACCTTTCTTGGAGGCGTATTTAAGGTCCATCAGTTGCAAGAAGCAGTTTTTTATTATCTTTCTGCTGTTTAGCTGCTACAGATATGAAGAGAGAGGGGAAACATCCGTCTCTTCCAGATCCTCACTGTGAATCCTCTCTAAACTCCGGAGGCAGTGATCGGATTACCCTTCTCAACTTTGCCTACAACAACTGTTGCGACTGGATGCCTGTCTCCTCCTTTATCATAGTGATTTCCACGTTTTACCAGCGCTCAACCCTTCAATCTTGGTTAGTCCAGCATTGCGAAGGCACTGGCCCTCGATGTTCGGATGTTTGCTTGGTTCAGTTGGTTGTGGACTAGGGCTCCTCCTTTACACAGTGGCATGGTTGATGACCTGTTCTGTTTATCTTTAAGACAGTTATCCTTGATGAGACCATATCTCTGATGAAGAGCCTTAATTCAGCTAGACCCCTGACTTCCCTCCTGTACTGGCAGGTATAGGACAGGGGCTTCTGTCCAATGTTGTGCATTCCAGAAGTCCAGTATCCTCCTCTGAATCTCTTTGACTAGTGTCTCTTGAGGCTCAAGTGCTGTGAATGTATGCAACAGCATGGAGGTGATCAGATTATTGACGACAAGTAACCTCCCCTTGCAGGACAGTTGAGGCAGGACCAAGGTCCACTTAGACAACTTAGCACCTACCTTCTCCACTTTTTCTTCCCAATTCTTGTGTAATGACTCTTCTTCCCCCAGGGAGACACACAGCTATTAAGCTGTCATTTAGAAAAAAAATAGCATTTTGTACATAAAGGTGCTGCAGGCACCAATTATTTGAAACATCCAAGTCTCACTTACTGAGAGTAGAGATAAAACCCACCTTTGTGTAACTGTCAGTATGCTTCATATTTTTTGTAGACCATTATAAAATCCTGGTGCTGATTTGCTCCAGTCGTTTACCGGAAGTACTCATAAAATTAATCAATGCCTGGTGTCTGTTCCGTGAACAACTGCTGTACTACACTAAAAAAGCTGTTCTGGGTTGATATCCGAGTCCTACGTTCCTGCTTGGTCTTTCTCCAGTTTTGGTTGATGTGTAGGCGTTCTTCTCTGCATGTTGGGTAAACGGTCCCTGCTTGGTACTATTCTCAAAAAAGTTGACTAATCTTTTACATTTCTGATGGATTTATGGTGATGGTTCTGTAATGGTATTTCGGATACTACTCCAGGTTGTGTGTTTCGGTTCTCTTTGGAAACTGAAGAACTATGAGGTCAGTGCATCAATATCTTTGTTGTTGGTGACCTGCGCTCTGATAAGGGTCCCTTTCGCTGATTGTGGCGATACAAGCAGAGCATCCTTTCGTTTTGTTGATTTTAATAAAAGCTCAGAGCGGTAATGTCTCTCAGAAGCGAAGATGGGTAGTGGATCACCAATTCCCCCAATGTTGCATACAAAGATAGTGGAGCAATAACAGAAAGGTGTTTCCCAGCAAAAACATTCAAAGAGTTTGAAGTTATCATCAACTACAGTGCATAACGTCATCCAAAGATTCAGAGAATCTAGAATGATCTCTGTGCATAAGGGACAAGGCTGAAAAACCATATTGGAAGCTCTTGATCTTCGGGCCCTTAAACGGCACTGCACCACAAACAGCAATGCTGCTGTAAGGGAAAGCACAGAATGGGCTCAGCAATACTTCCAGAAACCATTGTCACAATCCAATGTGCCATCCACCATTGTCAGCTGAAACTCTGCAGTACAAAGAAGAAGCCATTTCTATACAAGACCCAGAAGCGCAGGCATTTTCTCTGGGCCAGGGGTCATTTAAATTGGAGTGTGGCAAAGTGGAAAACTGTTCTGTGGTCAGACGAATCACGATTCAAAGTTCTTTATGGAAGACTGGGACGCCATTCCATGCAGACTAAAGAGGACAAGCACAACCCAAGTTGTTATCAGCGCTCAGTTCAGAAACCTGTATCTGTGATGGTATGGGGTTGCATGAGTGCAAGTGGCATGGGCAGCTTGCACATCTGGAAAGGTACTCTCAATGCAGAAAGCTATATTCAGGTTCTTGAACAACTCCCATCCAGCCGTTGTCTCTTTCAGACACGACCTTGCATTTTTCAACTTGATGATGCCAGACCACATGCAGTATGAATTACAACATCATGGCTGCATAGGAAAAGGATCCGGGTATTGAAATGGCTAGCCTGCAGTCCAGATATTTCACCTCTCGAGAACATTTGGCGCATCATAAAGAGAAAGGTGCAACAAATAAGGCCCAAGACAGTTGAACAGTTAAAGGCCTGTACTAGATCTCTAGAATGGGACAGCATTCCTAAACTTGAGGAACTTGTCTCCTCGGTCCGCAGACCTTTGCAGACTGTTGTAAGAAGAAGAGGGGATGCCTCACAGTGGTGAAAATGCCCTTGTCCCAACTTTTTTGAGATTTCTTGACAGCGTGGAATTTATAATCAACATATTTTCCCCTTAGAATGGTACATTTTCTCAGTTCAAACTTTTGACCTGTCATCTATGTTCTATTGTACATTAAATATTGAAATTTGGCACTTCCACATCGTTGCATTCAGGTTTTATTCACAATTTTTGTAGTTTCCCAACTTTTTTGTAATCCGGCTTGCATTTCTTTAGTATTGATTTTTATTAGTTTGTGTGTGTGTGTGTGTGTGTGTGTGTGTGTGTGTGTGTGTGTGTGTGTGTGTGTGTGTGATGTACTGCTGGCAGAATATTTTAATTTGTGTATTCCCCACCTCTATCCATGTACCTAGAAAATCAAACTCCTCCTTTTTCTGTCTCTATCCCTCCCAGAGTGATGCAAGTTTAATACAGATGTCTTGAACCTGCAGTAGCTTTGACATAACATTGGAAAGCCATGACGACCTGGGCTTTGTGTTTTTAGATAATATGAAATCTATTGTAAACATGTGATGATCAGAGAAGCCACTGGGATGTCATCATCATCATCATCATCATCTTCTTCTTCTCGATCCTGGATCGGGTCGCAGGGGCAGCAGCCTAAACAGTGACGTCTGGGCGTCCACTCCCCGGCCACTTCCTCCAGCTTTTCCCAGGGGACTCTGAGGCGTTCCCAGACCAGCCAAGACACATAGTCCCTCCAGCATGTTCTAGCCTCAGGAGGGGGAGGCAGTTCTCCACAAGTACTGTTTACAGTGGAAGTGGGGAGCTGCTCGCCTCGACTGGGGATGTTGTTGGAAGGTGGAAGGAATACTTCGAGGACCTTTTCAATCCCACCAACATGCCCTCCGTGGAGGAGGAAGACCCTGGGTGTTTGGGTGGGGATCCGCCCATCACTGCAGCTGAGGTCACTGAGGTAGCCAAAAGAGCTCCAATTGTGGTAGAGTTAATGTGTTCCAATTATCACGGAATCACACTCCTCAGCCTACCTGGGCAAGTCTACGCAGAAGTACCGGAGAGGAGGATCCAACCGATGTTTGAACCTCGGATTCAGGAGGAACAATGTGGTTTTCGTCCTGACGCAGCACTCTCGACCAGCTCTATACACTCTACAGGATCCTGGAGGGGGCATGGGAGTTTGCCCAATCTGTCCACATATGTATTGTGGATTTAGAGAAGGCTTTCGACCATGTCCCTCGGGCTATCTTGTGGGGTGTGCTCTGGGAGTACGGTGCACCAGACCTGCTGCTACAGACCATTTGGTCTCTGGACCAGTGGAGCCAGAGCTTGGTCTGCATTGGTAACAGCAGCTCGAATTTGTTTCCGGTGAGGGTTGGAGTCCACCAAGGCTGTCCTTTGTCACCAATTCTGTTCATAATTTTTATAGACAGAATTTCTAGGTGCAGCCGTGGCGTTGAGGGGTTCTGGTTTGTTGGCCATAGGATCTCATCTCTGCATTTTGCAAATGATGTTGTCCTCTTGGCTTCATCAATCCAGGACCTCCAGCTCTCATTAGAGCGATTTGCAGCAGAGTGCAACGCGGCCGGGATGAGAATCAGCACCTTCAAGTCCGAGGCCATGGGTCTCAGCCGAAAAAAGATGGAATGCACCCTCTGGGTCTGGAATGAGGTCCTGCAACATGTGGAGGAGTTCAAGTATCTCGGGGTCTTGTTCATGAGTGAGGGAAGAATGGAGCAGGAGATCGACAGGCAGATTGTTGCAACCTCTGCTGTAAAGCGGAGCTTGTATCGGTCCATCGTGTCGAAGAGGGAGCTGAGCTGCAAGGCAAAGCTCTCAATTTACCAGTTGATCTACGTTCCAACCCTCATCTATGGTCACGATCTTTAGGTAGTGACCGAAAGAACGAGAACAAGAAAAACATGCACAGTAGGCTAATTGGCTGTTCCAAATCTCCCTCAGGTATGGACCCTGTAAATGGGACTTTGTTTCCCATTGGTGTACCAATAAATAAATAAAATAAATAAAAGATTGCCGATACAAGCAGCTTCCTTCGCAGGGTGGCGGAGTTCTCCCTTATAGATAGGGTGAGAAGCTCAGCCATCTGGGAGGAGCCTAGAGTAGAACCATTGCTCCTCCGCGTTGAGAGGAGCCAGTTGAGGTGGCTTGGGCATTTGGTTAGAATGCCCACCGAATGTGTGATGTGGTGTTTCGGTCATGCCCAACCGGGAAGAGACCCTGTGGTCGACCAAGAACACGCCACTGGGATGTATACAACTTAAAACTTTTTTTTCTATTGTCTTTGGTAATATTAGTTTGATCTTGGTGTGTAGCACTTTGTATGGGTTGTTTGTATCCATGTGTATTGTCTTTTCTCTTCGGGGGTCTATAACTCCACATGCGTTCATTACTTCCTCTAATACTACAGAAGATTGTATATGTGGTGCTGCTGTGTTCCTGTTGACTGTGAAGATTATCCTACAGTTCCAATCTACACCCATTACTAGAATTACCAGTCTGGTTTCTGCCATGTTGAGCTAGTGCAATTTTCATAAAATATTCTCACGTGCTGTGTTTGAGGCATAAACATTTCCAGATTTAAACTTTTTCCCTCAAATTTGTGTTTGCACCATTTGGCTGCATTTTTTGCAGCTTCAGTGCTTATTTTAGAAATTTATTGGTATCCTGGAAATAATTGCCTCCATCCACAGCCTTTCCAGGGGTTCTTCCAGAAAGCCATTGATTTTATTGAGTGAATATCTCAAGGGATCAGAACGTTCTTCTTCTTTCTCCTCCCTGCAGTAACATCCATGCTGCCTCATGCCTCCACAGCACCATGCACCTCATCTGTCTCACTAGTTTCTGTGATGTTTTCAACATGCTCCATGAGCGCATCACCAATCTCTAGGTCAGTTATACTGACCACACTAGTTTTCAACAGCCGTTTCAGTGTTCTGCTTAATCATCTTCTTGCTCTCCTCTGCCACCCTATCATTCACCTCTTCCACATCCCTCGTTACCACACTTAAACTGATACTCATGAATTCAGCCTTCTTCTTAATAGCTGCAGCATTCACTGGGATTGTGCCCATGTTTTCATTACTTTAATGATCAGCATCTTTATCACTCTGCATTAGTTGAACACTGAACATTACCTGTTTCTATCCACCACATCACCGTTTTGTACGCCCACTCCACCAGCTTCCTCAACTATCCTATCCTACAGCTGCAAGGTCTGGAGCTCAGCAAATACACTTCATGTGCAGGTTTGGTAGGACTATTTTCCTCTGCGTGTTCATTCTCTGCACCCGGCTCATAAGAACTTCATCACCATACTCAGTACAAGCTTCATCACTGCCATCCTCAGTACCAGCTTCACCACCTTCCTCAGTCCAAGCTTCATCATCGTCCTTGGAACCAACCATTACCATTCCAAGGATCAGCTTCACCACAGTGAAGTTCAGTTCAGCACATGTTACATCACCAATATCCTCAGTGTCAGCTTCATCACTATCATTAGTAGCAGCTTCACCACCGTCATCAGTACCAGCTACCATCACCATCTTCAGTACAAGCTTCATCACCATCCTTATTACAAGCTTCACCACCATCTTCAGTACCAACTTCATCATGATCCTTAGTACCAGCTTCACCACCATCTCCAATCCCAGTTTCAGCACCATTCCGAGGATGAGCTGTACCACCAACCCCAGTTCAAGCTTCATGACCACCAGTCTCAGATCAGCTTCATCGCCATCCTCAGTCCAAGCTTCCTCATCAACTTTAGTACCAGTGTCAACAACATTCTCAGTACCAGCTTCAACACCATCCTTAGTACCAGCCTCACCATCATGCTCAATACCACCTTCAACCACCATTTGCAATACCAGCTTCATCACCTTCATCCTCAGTACCAGCTTCAACAACATCTCCAGTACCAGCTTCATTACCCCCATCCCTAGTACCAGGTTCGACACCATCCTTAATACCACCTTCATCACCTCCAACCTAATTCCAGCTTCATGATCCTTAGTACCAGCTTCATCATGTCCATCCTCAGTTTCAGCTTCTACACCATCCTTATTAACAGCCTTGCCACAATCCTTAGCATCACCATCTTCCTCAGTACAAGCTTCATCACCACCATTCTCAGCACCAGCTTCAACCACCATCCTCAGTACAGGGTTCAACCCAATCCTCAGAAGCAGCTTCACCACCAGCCTCAGTTCCAGCTTCACCACCATCTTTAGTACCAGCTTCTCCATCTTCCTCAGTCCAAGCTTTATCATCCTTAGTAACAGCTTCAACAACATCCTCAGTACCAGCTTCATCACCTCCATCCTCAGTTTCAGCTTCAACACCATCCTCAATCCAAGCTTCATCATCATACTTAGTATCAGTTTGAACAACATTCTCAACACCAGCTTCAACACCATCCTCAGAACCAGCTTCATCACCTCCTTCCTCATTATCAGCTCAACACAATCCTTAGTACCAGCTTCACCACCATCCTCAATACCAGCTGCAATCGCCATCCTCAGTCTAAGCTTCAACCACCATCCTCAGTACTGGATTCATCACCACCATTCCCAGTACCAGCCTCACCATGTTCCTTAGTCCAAGATTTATCATAGTCCTTAGTACCAGCTTCAACAACATCCTCAGTGCCAGCTCCAACCACCATCGTTAGTACCAGGTTCAACAATCGTCCTCAGTACCAGGTTCAACCACCATCCTCATTACCAGCTTCACCACCTTCCTCAGTCCAAGACTCAACCACCATCCTCCGTCCCATCTTCATCAAAACCATCCTCAGTACAAGCCTCACCACCTTCCTCAGTTTCATTACCAACATTCTCAGTCCCAGCTTCACCACCTTCCTCAGTCCAAGGTTCATCATCATTCTTAATATCAGCTTCAACAACATCCTCAGTACCAGCTTTATTATCTCCATCTTCAGTTTCCAGTTCAACACCATTGTTCTTGACAGCTTCGCCACCATCCTTAGTACCAACTTTACGACCATCCTTAGTACAAACTTCATCACCACCAACCTCAGTACCAGCTTCAGCCACCATCCTCAGTACCAGCTTCAACCACCATCCTCAATACCAGCTTCCACACCATCCTCAATTTCAGCTTCATCACCACCATCCTAAGTACAAGTTTCATCACCATTCTCAGTATCAGCTTTATCACCACCATTCTAATTACAAGCTTCATTACCATCCTCAGTACAAGCTTCAGCACCACCATCCTCAGTACCAGCTTCATAACTGCCATATACAGTGCCAGGTTCATACTTACATTTTCAGTACAATCTTCATCACCACCATCCTCAATACTGGCTTCATCACTACTATCCACAGTGCAGGCTTCACCACCACCATTCTCAATATCAGCTTCATCATGTCCATCCTCAGTGCCAGCTTCCTTACCACCATCATCACAACCAGCATCACCACCCTCCTCAGTGATCTATTTCACCACCAGTTTTACTGTTAACCTCTGCACCAGCCTTAATGCCATATTTACCACCAGACTATTATTATCCTCTGCTTGCAGCATCCAGCATTTTCTCCATGCCACCTGCACTGACCCCAGCCTGCCATGTGTGCTCCTTTGCTACCCACTTCTTACACACCATTATACCACTCTTCCCTTCTACCTCACTTATCTGTCCTTTGTGCAGTCAGGTCAATATATTATTCCCCGCATCTCTACATTTGAAGCACCTCATGCTCCCATTGCTGGCATGCATCATGTAGGATTTCCCTTGCTGTGTGATTCTGAAGATTGGGATTATGATTCATCTCCAATGAAGACTCCTCCAAGAACATCAGCATGTGCCGTTGGAAGGATATGATGTGCTTCAGCTTCAGATGTTTACAGTTTAGAGCAGGGGTGCTCAATCCTACTCCTGGAGAGCTACCTTCCTGAATATGTTCGCTCCAACCCTAATCATGCCC
>JAQNCB010000014.1:1073596-1076096 GCA_030068295.1 Euristhmus nudiceps
AGATGAAGCTAAGGCTAAATTCCATTGCAGGTATAAACACAGTTAATGTCTGCTCTCACCGTACGAGCATGACCCTGTGCATTCTGTTCATTCGATACTATGATGTTCCAGATCCAGTCCTGATTAAGCAAAGGTTTATATAAACCTGGAACTTTACCTATTTTGTCTGAACATCCTTTGTTTCACAAAAATCCAACGTTGTACATTTGGTGGGCTGATTGTAGATCGTTCTACATTAAGTGGACTCTTACCTCGGGATGATGGCAAGACTTAGTTAGGGTGCTTTGTTCCTCGTATATAGTGCTCTCCTACTCCAAAGCAGAAGTCATCAAAGAATGATGACAAAGTGGACCAAGACAACCTTAAAGTAAAATAAACCTCTACACTTGGAGAGATACGCTAATGAGAACAGTAATGAGAACTCCTCAGAAGCACGGATCTCTCCTATTACTCTCGAAATACCAGTCGGTCATTAGGGCAGCTGCACAAAACAATGGATTTAGACTCCATACATGCTGTTGGACTACAAGCTGCACTGCACCATCCCAAACAACTCCACTGACTGCATTCATTAGATTTGCTGAAGATTTTATCTTAGATTAGTTAACTCCTTTACAGAAGTTATGGGACAGAAATGGAGTAAAATGGGTAGAAGTGGACAGGTAGCAACATCACCAACAGTTATCTAATTCATGAGTTTGAGATCGTTGCATTCTGCCAGGTCTGTGTCCCCATATTCTTGCCTATGAAACAAGGTTGAACTCATGTGATTCTGATTAAAACTCACCATGCTCCCACGTGGTGCCTTAACAAGGTGCATAAGCATCAAACTGAAGATCGCAGGGTGATGCCGCGGCCATCCATGGCCAGGAGTCCATTAGAGCTAATTGACTGAGCTCTCACAGGAGGAATGAATGGCATACACTTACCTTCCTCTCACTTACAGCAATCACTGCTCTCTGTGAGATCATTCATGCAAAAGTCATGACTTCTGAGTGTGTTAGGTCGCCCCAAATGCATATGTGCAGCAGTAGGGTAACAGCATAACCTGTCACAGACATTGGACATGCGTCCTTACGCCCCTCTCTGGGCTTGGCTTTAGCTGAATTAAAAGGAGAAAAAATGTAGAAATAAATAATCTTAAAAAAATAAAAAACATCCTGAAGTTTGCGAGTATGAGCCCAGGTTGATGCATACAGTCATCTATGGCTAGGAGCCCATGCGAGCTCGTTGGCTGAGCTCTTGTGAAGGGAGGGTTGGCGCAGGATTGTTTCCCTTTCATTTAAAATGATTACTAGCCAATCAAACTCATGCAGACAAGACGTGGATGATGTTGCCTGATACTGTTGAATGTGTCACGATTCCGCCGCTAGGGGCGCTGTTCAGGTGCTCGGTGCAGCCGGATGTGGCACACCCCCACCAAGTTATTGTGATCAGCTGTGCGCGATTTGAAAGTGCTATTTATAGCTCACGAGTCCTTGTCGGATCCTCTGCATTAATTATGTTCATGCTCTGGTTAAGTCTTGATATTTCCCTGCTTTATTTCTGTTTGTTCACTCATTATTTCTGTTGTTATTTTGATGCTGAGCTTGGCTGTTCTGTTTATCTGTGCTTCTACTCCTTTAAGAAGGAAGGACATTATTTTGGCTTTTCCAGTTCCGAAGACTTAAGACTGCCGGTGTTGTTTTGTTTATGTTCATGCGGTTTTTAGTGAAACGAGTCTGTCGGGTTTGCATCACTGTCGGTGTTCCGGAATTGCCCCTTCAATAAAAGGTTTTGTTCATTCATCCATCGTCTGGCTGTCTGCTCAGTCTGCTTATGGATCTTCCGCTTCTCTCCAGCGGATGCACTTATGGGTCCCCGTCTCGGGGCTAGCGGCTCCATTCTCATCTGTCTCGGGGCCGGAGCCCCTGCTCCCCTCTGTCTCGGGGCCGGTGGCTCCGAGTCTTTCGGTCTTGGGGCCGGTGGCCCCGCGCCCATCGGTCTCGGGGCTGGTGGCTCCGCTCCCGTCGGTCTCGAGGTCAGTGGCTCCGTTCCTGGCCGTCTCGGGGTCTGCGCCCCCACGCCGGTCCACCTCGGAGTCTGCGCCCCCGCGCCCGTCCGTCTCGGGGCCAGTGCCCCTGCACCCGTCCATCTCAGGGCCAGTGCCCCCGCCCATCTCGGGGCCAGTGCCCCCACATCTGTCCGTTACCGGGCCTGCGCCCGCGCCGCCGTCCTTTCCCAGGCCTGTGCCTCGCTGTTAACAGTTACGGTTGTAGCAGGTTGTAGATTGCAATGGGTATGCTACCCTTCCACTGAATATGTTAAAAAAAACAGAGTTAACAGGCTGGCATTGCATGCCTTAGAGAATTTGGTGTTTTATGCCAATAAACATGCTAACTGTGATGAAGTTGCTCAAATGCTCTGGGAATAATATGAGTTTATTTGACGGCAGCACAAGTGAAATTGGCTCTCCTTATGAAACTGGACAGCTCATGGTCTGTTTAGTGGTTGGAGTCAG
>JAQNCB010000014.1:1081096-1086548 GCA_030068295.1 Euristhmus nudiceps
AAACACACACTCGCACTAACACGCAAACCCACACATACAAAAACACAGACTCACACACACAAACACATACACAAACTCACACACACAAACCCACACTCTCACACACATACACACAAGCTCAAACACAAACAAACTCAGACACATCCACACACACAAACATGCACACACAAACACACAACTCACAAAGACACAAACTCACACGCACACAAACTTACACTCACACACACACACACATATAAATTCGGACACACACACAAAAACAGGCTCACAATTTCACACACACTCACCCACAAATTCACACATACACACACAAACTCACACACAAAAACACACAAGCACACATTCACAGACAAACACACAATCACACACAAATACACATGCTCACTCACACAAATAAACTCACACACAAAAACACACATGTACATTCACAAACAAACACACAACTCACACTCACATACACACACACACACACACAAAAACACATGCATGCACATACAATCATAAACAAATTCACAAACAGACAAACTCAGACACAAACAAACTCACACTCAACCACACACACTCACACACACACATACACACACACAAATGCACACACACATACAAAAACTCAAACACACACACACAACCTCACTCTCAAATACACACATAAACTCACACAGACAGACAAACTCACACACACACACAAATTCACACACACAAACTCACACTCTCACACAGACACACACATACATATAAATTCGGACACACACACAAAAAACCACAGACTCACACATACACACCAATTCACACATACCCACACAAACTCACCCACAAACACACAAAAACTTACACAAACACACCGACACACAAACTCGTATACACACACACACACACACACACTCTCACACACAAACTCAAACACAAACTCAGACACATCCGCACACACACGCACACTCACACACACAGACACAAACAAACTCTCATGTTGACTAATGCACACAAACACACACACAAATTCACATACACACACACAAATTCACATATACACACACACACAAACTCACACACAAACACACAAATTCACATACACACACAAATTCACACACACACACACACACACAAATTCACACATACAAACACAAACTCACACACAAACACACAAAAGCACAAACTCACACACACATAAACACACAAACTCACACACACAATCTCACACGAAAAAAACACATGAACACTCTCATACACAAATGCACCCGAACACAACTGACACAAACACACACACACACACACACACACACACACACACACACAAACACACACTCACACACAAACACACAAATTCACACTCACACACAAACACACACACACACACACACACACACACACACACTCACACATAAATGCACAAACACACACACAGAACCTCACACTCACACACTCAGAAACTCACATACACAGACACACAAACAAACTCAGAAAAACACACAGACAGGTACAAACTCATACACACACACACAAACTCACAAACACAAACACTCATACACAAACAGAAACTCACACACAAAAAAACACACACAAACTCACACGCACAATCACACACGCACACAAACTCACACACACACACAGTGACAAACTCACACCCACACTCGCACACTTAGAAACTCACATAGACAGACACACACACAAACTCAGACAAACACACAGACAGGTACAAACTCATACACAAATTCACACACACACACACACACACACACAAACACTCACACACATACACACTGAAATTAACACACACAAAAATTCACTCACATACACACACAAACTCTCACACACACACAAACTCACACAAACACTCAAATACTAACTCACATCGAAACCAAACTCAGACACAGACACACAAAAATTCACACACATACACAAAACACAGACTCACACACAAACATGCACAATTTCACCATACACATACAAACTCACACACAAACAAACTCACCGAAAAAAACACACACTCACACACATACAAACACAAACTCACACACACACACACACACACACACACACACACTCATACGCACGCAACTCACACTCACACACACACACACACACACACACACACACACACACACACAAAAACACAGACTCACACATACAAACACACACAATCTCACACTCTCATACACATACACACAAGCTCACACACAACCACACACATCCACAAACTTTAGACACACACAAAAAAACACAGACTAACAAACACACAAAAACACACACGCACATTCACAGACAAACACACAAACTCACACACAAATACACATGCTCACTCACACAAACAAACTCACACACAAAAACACACATGTGCATTTACAAACAAACACACAACTCACACTCACATACACACACACACACACAAAAACACATGCATACACATACAATCATAAACAAATTCACAAACAGACAAACTCAGACACAAACAAACTCACACTCAACCACACACACTCACACACACACACACACACACACACACACACACACACACACACACACAATCACATGTTGACAAAATCGGACTCACACAGACACAAAACATAGACTGAAACACAAACACACAAATTCACACACCCACACCCACAAATTCACACATACACACACACTCACACACAAACAAACTCACCCACAAAAACACACACGCACACACAAACTCACACACACATACACATAAACTCACACACAAGAACACAATTTCACACAAACACAAATTTACATACACAAACAAACTCACACACACACACACACAGAACCTCACACTCGCACGCACAGGAAGTCACACACACAAACTCAGAAAAACACACAGACAAGCACAAACTCACATACAGACACACACACTCACACACAAACAGACATACACAAATTCAGACACACAGACACAAACTCACAAACACACACGCACACACACACACAATCTGACACACACAAACGCACACACACACACACATAAACCCTCGCACACACAGTGACAAACTCAGACACACACATACACACAGAAATTCACACACAAAAAAACTCACTCACATACACACACAAACACACACACACATAAACTCACACACAAACACAGACACACACAAACACAGAAACACACTCAAACTCACTACTAACTCACATCGAAACCAAACTCAGACACAGACAAACAAAACTTCACACACACACAAAACACAGACTCACACACAAACACACACAAACACACACAATTTCACACACACACACACACACACACACACACAAATTTACCATACACATACAAACTCACACACAAACGAACTCACCGAAAAAACACACACTCACACACATACAAACACAAACTCACACACACACTCACACGCACGCAACTCACACTCACACACACACACACACACAAAAACACAGACTCACACATACAAACACACACAATCTCACACTCATACACATACACACAAGCTCACACACAACCACACACATGCACAAACTTTAGACACACACAAAAAAACACAGACTTACAAACACACAAACTCACACTCGGACACATACACACAAATTCAGACAGACTCACAAAAAAACACAGACTCACACATACAAACACACACAATTTCACACACACAAACTCACACATGCACACTCACACACATATATACACACACAAATACATGCTGACAAATGCACACACACACAAAAACTCACACACACACAAACTCACGCACACAAATTCACACACACAAACACACACACAACTTCAGACACACACACACACACATATACACAAAAAAACAGACTCACAAACATACAAACGCGCACTCACACATGGACACACACACAGATTCAGACACACTCACAAAAAACACAGACTCACACACACACAAACAAATTTACACACACACAAATTCACACATACACACTGACTCACAGACATACACACACACACACCGAAACTCACACTCACACACACACACACACACACACACACACACACACACACACACACACACACATAAATTTGGACACACACAAAACACAGACTCACACACACAAACATACACAATTTCACACACACACAAATTCATACATATATATACAAACTCACACACAAACAAATTCATCGACAAAAACACACACGCACACTCACACACACATACAAACACAAACTCACACACACACACACACACACAAAAACACAGACTCACACATACAAACCCACACAATCTCACACATACACATACACACAAGCTCACACACAGCCACACACATGCACACTCACACACATATATACACACACACAAACTCACATGCTGACAAATGCACACACAAAAAAACTCACACACACAAACTCACACAGACACACAAATTCACACACACAAACTCACACTCACACATGGACACACACACACAAATTCAGACACACTCACAAAACACACAGACTCGCACACCCAAACAAATTCACAGACACGCAAACTCACATTCACACACACACAAACTCACACACACACAAACACATGCACACAAATTCACACAAACACAAACTCACACAAACACACACACACAATCACACACATAAACTCACACACACACACACAGATTCACACACACACACAAGCTCACACTCACACATGGACACACACACACACACACTAATACAACTTCAGACACACACACAAAAAACACAGACTCACAAACACACAAACACACTCACATACGGACACACACACATAAATTCAGACACACTCACAAAAAACAGACTCACACACGCAAACACAAACAAATTCACACATACATAAATTCACACATACACACAAACTCACACTCACACAAAAACTCACACACACACACAAATTCACACACACACACAAACTCTCACACACACAAACTCACACACAGATACACACACGCACAAATTGGGATACACACACACACACACACAAAAACTCAGAAACTCAGACACACCCAAACACAGACACACACTCGCACTAACACGTAAACCCACACGTACAAAAACACAGACTCACACACACAAAAAACTCACACACAAACACACACGCACAATCACAAACACACACAAACTCACACTCATACACAGACACACACATCCACAAACTCACACACAAACACAGATACACACTTGCACTAACACGCAAACCCACACATACAAAAACACAGACTCAGACACACAAACCCCTCTTACACACATACACACAAGCTCAAACACAAACAAACTCAGACACATCCACACACATGCACACTCACACACACAGACACACACACACACACAAACACACACAAACTCACACAGACACACAAATTCACACATACACACACACACAAACTCACACTCACACACACACACACACACACACACATATATAAATTCGGACGCACACACAAAAAACACAGGCTCACACAAACACTCACACACAAACAGACACACACAAACTCACACACAAAAAAACTC
>JAQNCB010000014.1:1406510-1428575 GCA_030068295.1 Euristhmus nudiceps
TCCTTCTAGTTTCATACTGTATACACACACACACACACACACACACACACACACACACACACACACACACACACACACACAGAGACAGTAACCTGAGGTACTGTTGTATTTCTTTATCCAGGTAAAAGCTTTCTGAAAGACCCAAACTTGTCTGTTCTACCCAAACCCTTCGATTCAGTCGTAGCAGTGAGCAGCAGGAACCGGACGGCCGTAGGCAGAGCTCCTTTCAATCCCTTCTATAACGGCATGCGGCTCTCTTCTTTCCCCAGGGCCAACGACTCATCCAGAAGAAACTGGGGTAAAGGAACCATTCTAACCCCCTTCTGCACCATATAAATGCCTTCTTCTGTTTAGCTATTCTCTCTTTCTATTTCTCTCTAGCTTTATCATTCTTTGTGACCCCAGCAATCATGTTATGTTGACTTGAGCTACTGAATGTGTCCAAAAGCAGCAATTGCCACACACCTGTGCACATTTGGCAATGCAATGCTCCCAGATCCCTATTGAAGCAATGACATTTAATCCTGACAGCATGACTTTGGCCTTTAAAAAGGAATAATGTTGTGTGGATAGAATATATTGTTAATACTGGACTGAACTAGGATGGGTGGATCAATAATCAGTGACTCTATGGGACCAGAATGTTGTTCAACTCATCAACTAATTGCTAAGAATGCATTGGCACCATGTCTTTTAGACCAACAATGAGGATATGTTTTTTGGTACTTTTATATACTCATGCAGATACCAAAGTGAATAAAATACTCAGTATTAAGCAGTAGTAATCAGGTGCATCATGGGACCTATTATTTAGCTCTGACTACCTTTCCAGGACTTATCTGTTAAGGCCCCCTGACACTTGCATGATTTTTCTTTACGACCTGCCATGAGTTGAGTCGTGAACGATTTTTTCACCTACGTAAACGCCTCGTGACCCCCTCGTGACGTCTTGCCATTTCGTGTTGAGAAAGTCGAAAAGTTAAAAATTCTGTCTACGACCAAATCCCGTGATTGGCTCGCAAACTCTGCCTGATCAAGTCGAAAACTCGTCGTGTCGGTACGGGCCACTCGTGAACTCAGTGCAGTGACATAAACACGATTCGCTATGAGGAATGTATCTTCATGCACACCGTAGCGGGGATCTCTCCAGCAGCAGTGCGTATACACCTGCCACCTTTTCAGTGTGTGTGTATACAGGAATTTTTAACCACACACTAATAATTATATATATATATATAAAACACATATACAAGTATACATTATATGTGTGTGAACCGCTAGAGCAGCCGCCAGGTTGTGAAGTATTCTACGATTCTCTGCAATAACTGTGTCTCTGGAATTCAACATCACTCCGGCTCTCAGATTGGCTTTGGGAAAGCTAGTGCACTTTCAAATCAAAAACTGCATTAATAGAAAGAGTATATGTGCGTGAGAGAGAGAGAGAGAGAGAGAGAGAGAGGGGGAGGGAGGGGGAGACTGTGTGTGTGTGTGTGTGTGTGTGTGTGAAAGAGAGAGAGGGACTGTGTGTAATCATCAGTGGCTCGAGTACCAGCCTCACCTAAGTTTTCCAGCATTCAAAATGATAAAGTCCGTTTCCACACTTGGCATTGTATTTCCACCGGTAGATTTAATCAGTCAATATAGTAACCGTGAGCTCAGACCGAGGCGTTTTCGCGCATGCACACTCGAAATGCGCAACCGCCTCATTGTGCAATCTCGTCGCGCAAATGCGCATGCACGAACTAGTGGCTTTCAGCCTCCCGGTTCGTGGCATGACTTGCCACGACTCGACTCGTGGCAGGTCGTGATGAAAAAACATGCAAGTGTCAGGGGGCCTTGAGAATAGTGAATGATGGACCAGGACCCAAACGCTCGACTCCAGGAAGTAGTTTATGTTAAATTTAAGTTAAGTTCCGCTAGTTAAGCTTCCAGTAAAGTACACACAACACAGGAAGTGCAAAAAGGAGAAAGAAAACAAAAGATACCAAAAACAAAATAGCACTCAGTGAGGATAGCAAACATGAGCACAGCTCGATAACGAAAATCAAAATAAACACTCACCAGCGGTGAGGGGATGATAGCAAACACAAGCACACACTAACCGACAGAATAACGTTGTGAATAGAGTCAACGACATGGGTGCAAACCAGACGTGTTGACAGAAAACAAATGTACACACAGGGAATAAATACACGCATGACTCAGCCGCAGCTGAGAGCCATCAATGGATGGAGCTGGCAATCATCCAATCCCAGAAGCGAGGATGAACCTGGAAGCTCAAAGGACAAAACAATACTTCAAAATAAAAGTGAACCAGCCCGGAAGCAGGTAAAAAGTAAAAGAAACAGAAAAACACTTAGCTCCTCAGCTGCACCATAACAGTACCCCCCCCCCCCCAAGGACTGTCTCCTGACGGTCCAGGGATCTCCAGATGAGACTGGTGGAGTTCTCGGATCAGGGATGGATCCAGGATGTCCTGACTGGAGACGCAACATCATTCCTCAGGGCCATAACCCTCCCAGTCCATTAGATACTGCCTGCCCCTTCCTCTGTTGCGAACTGCCAGGAGCTTTCTCACAGTGTAGGCAGGAGCTCCATCGATGAGCCGGGGGCAGTGGGGGTCAGGTAGCGGGTATGAGGGTGCTGGTAGTGGCCGGCTTGACCTTGCTGACATGGAAGGTGGGATGGACCTTCAGGGTGCATGGAAGCTGGAGTCTCACGGCGGCAGGATTGATGACCTTTTCCATGGGATATGGACCAAGGAAGTGGGGCCCCAGCTTCTTGGATGTGCCATGGAGGGGCAGATCTCGGGTAGACAGCCAGACTCTGCCCCAATCGATATCTCGGAGCCGGCCTACAGTGGCGATCCCCATAGACAAAGTGAAACAGGGAAATGGTAGTAGCTGATGATGGCGGGGAGTTGTAGGCAAACTCGACCCAGGGGAGGTGTCTGCTCCAGGATGCTGGGTTCTAAGCCACCAGGCAGTGCATGCAGGTACCCAGAACCTGGTTCAGGAGCTCCGTCTGTCTGTTAGATTCTGGATGATGGCCCAAGGAGAGGCTTGCCAACGCTCCAATGAGACTGCACAGCTCCTTCCAGAACCTAGACACAAACTGGGGACCTCTGTCAGAAACTGTAGGGAATCCATGCAGCATGAATACCTGGTCGAACATGATCTCGGCTGTCTTCTTCGTCAACGGCAGCTTGGGTAGGGTGATGAAGTGCACCATCTTCGAGCACCTGTTGACCATGGTAAGGACTGCAGTGTTCCCCCTGGACGCCGGCAAGCCCGTGATAAAAATCCAAGGTGATGTTAGACCGTCGGCATTTGGGAGATTGATTTGCTCCTAGCGCACACGGGACACACCTCCACATAATCACAGCTCCGCCAATACGTACAGCCGATTGGACGGACCACCTTCTGGTGGCAGGTTCACACTGTTAGCACGCCTTACCTCAGATACTATAGGCCAGGACATGGCTCCAACCACACAATGATGTGGAAGGATCGGGTCGGGCTTCTTGGCCTCCAGTTCAGGATCAAACAGACGGGACAGCACATCTGGTTTCATGTTCCTGGATCCCGGCCTGTAAGAAATGAAACTCGTTAAATATCAGGGACCAACGGGCCTGAGGGGAATTTAATCTCTTGGCCTGACAGATGCATTGTAAGCTCTTGTGGTCAGTCCAGACCACAAATGGCGGTTGTGCCCCCTCCAGCCAATGCCGCCACTCTTCCAGAGCCACCTTTTCAGCCAGCAGCTCCCAGTTGCCCACATCATAGTTCTTGCTACAACTTCTTACGGTTACCCAGAACTGGCCACTCTGCAACAGCCTTTACTTTAGCCGAGTCCATCTGTACCAATCCAGGGGCTATGGTGAAGCCCAGGAACAATACGGACTCGGCATGTAAAACACATTTCTCCACTTTGACGAACAGTTGGTGCTGGAGCAAGCGCGACAGGATATGGCTCTCGCGGCTTACGGGATCTATAGAAAAAATCAAAATACAAACTGATCCAAAAACTCCCGTAGCCCCTCATTGACTAGGTTCTGGAACACCCCGGGAGTGTTAGCCAGACCGAATGACATAACCAAGTATTCGTAGTGGCCCAAGGGGGTGTTGAACCCGGTCTTCCATTCATCCCCATCATGGATATGGACAAGATGGTAGGCGTTACGGAAGTCCAGCTTGGTGAATATTTTGGCTGATTGGAGCTGCTTAAAGGCAGATATCATGAGTGGTAGGGGTATCAGTTTTTAATGGTGATCTTGTTGAGTAGCACATAATCTATGCATGGTCGGAGTGTGCCATACTTCTTAGCCACGAAAAAACCCTGCGCCTAATGGAGAAGACAAGGGTCGAATGAGCCCCGCTTTGAGCTAAGCCTGTATATAATCATGCGTCGCCTGTCTCTCGGGGCCGGAGATGGAAAAGAGGCGTCCCCTAGGTAGTTCAGCCCATGGACGCAACTCAATGGTGCAGTCAAACAGATGGTGTGGAGGGAGAGATGTGGCCTTGTGTTTACTACATACTTCCCTCAAATCATGGTAACAGACTGGAACCCCAACTAAGTCCACCGTGTTTTCCTTGGGTACTGAATTCACAGCACAGGACACTGGTTCAGTCCTGGCCATGACTCCCACCCCAGTCCTTGACCTGACGAGACACCGAACCTGACAAGATTGACCACACCTAATCACCACCCCTGAGGCCCAGTTAATTAATGGACTGTGCTTGCAAAGCCAGGGGTACCCCAACACGACCAAAGGTATGGAAACATCCACAACATTAAATGTAATGACCTCCTCATGATTGGCAATGTGCAATGGAAGGGATTTGGTGACTCGGGTAACAGTGAACAGCTTGGACCCATTAAGAGCACATGCCTGCAGTGGCCGGGGTAAGGGCTCGATGTTCAGTCCTAGTTCCTATACTGTCTCTGATTACATCAAGCTCTCATCAGCCCCAGAGTCAATCAGAGCCCAGAGTCTAAGGGACATATCGTGGGAGAGACATACGACCTCCGTCAATTGATGTGGCGAAGACCCTGGTAAACTAAAGCAGCTAACCAGTCCCCGCCCGCTCACCTGCTCCTTCACTGGACAGGCATTAACCCGGTGCCCCGCTTGATCACAATATAGGCAGAGCCCCGGTGCAAATGCCGTCGATGCTCTGCTGGTGAGATCCTGGCTTGCCCCACTTGCATGGGCTCCTCCACTGGGCTCGGAGATGCAAACCCGGTCCACTGTGGGTACCCACGGAGTCTTGCCTTGCTGGTATCCGAAAATCCTGTAGGGTGGGCGGGAACCCCTGCTCCACCTCCTGTCATGTCGGCCAGTTGTCTGTGGAGATGGTCAGGTCGATGACTGTGTCTCGGATTCCAGGAAGCTTCCTGGGTCCAAGCTGATCCTGGATCTGTTCGTTCAAACCCTCGAGGAGAGCGTTGATGAGAGCAAGCTCACCCCAGCCGCTGCCCCCGGCCAGGGTCTGGAACTGGATGGCGTAGTCCGCCATGGTCTGTTCTCCTTGCGTGAGCCTCTTGAGAGACCATGAAGCCTCACGTCTGGGTCGGAAGTGGTCGAAAACTTTAATATGTTCCTTGATGAACTGCTCCAGGGAAGCACACACTGGTGAGTTCCAGGACGATTCGGCTGTGGCACACGCCGCTGCCCATCCCGTGAGGTTAGAAGTGATAAAGGCTACCCGAGAGTGGGGTGAGGAGTAAGCCTCCAGGGTCATCAGAAAATGCACCTCACACTGGACCAAAAAAGGCCGGCAGAGATGAGACTCACCGTTGAATTTCTCTGGCGGGGCCAAACGAGGATAAGCTCCAGTGACCGGCGAGGAGACAGTCGCCACCAGGGAGGCAGAGGTGGCGGAGAGCTGGGAGCGGCACTGGGGCCCCGTAGGTGAGCACACATACCTTCTACCAGGCGGTGAGCATGGCTACCTGACTGGTCAAGGAGTCATGTTGTGCCACAAAGCTTGCAACTTCCACCCTTTGAGCCATGGCCTGTCCTTCGTAGATGTCGCGTCGGTCCCTGTGAGCACCGTTGAGCTGACCAGGCAAACCTAAGTCGGCTGGGTCCCTGATCTGGTCAACACGTACTGTTAGGATAGTGAATGACAGACCAGGACCTAAATGCTCGACTCCAGGAGGTAGTTTATTAAGCTTCCAGTAAAGTACACACACCACAGGAAGAGCAAAAAAGAAGAAAGAAAACAAAATATAACAAAAACAAAACAGCACTCGGTGAGGCTAGTAAACACGAGCACAGCTCGATAACGAAAATCAAAATAAACACTCACCAGCAGTGACGGGACGATGGCAAACACAAGCACACACTAACTGACAGAATAACGTGAACAGAGTCAACGACATGGGTGCAAACCAGACGTGTTGACAGAAAACAAACATACACACAGTGAATAAATACACGCATGAATTAGCCGCAGCTGAGAGTTATCAATGGACGGAGCCGGCGAACATCCAATCCCAGAAGCGAGGATGAACCCAGAAGCTGAAATGACAAAACAATACTTCAAAATAAAAGTAAACCAGCCCAGAGGCACACAAAAAAGGAAAAGAAACAGAAAAACACTTAGCTCTTCAGCTGCGCCATGACACTTATCCAGAGGGCATTAAAAGCTGAGAGACACGTTTTCTTGACAAAATAGTTTTTATAATGTTAGCTAGAAGTGCCTAACTTGGCTATATCAATTAGCTGGAATTGAGTAACATTACAGCTTCTGCTTAGCTCCATTTCATGGCGTCAATGACCAATCGCCAGCAGCTGGTTGTCAAGGACACACTAAGTAGAGATATTATACTGCAAAGAATTCGCTACATTATTAAGATTTTTAATTATATCTCCAGCTCATGATTATTTTCATTCTTGCTTTGGGATTTACATCCTGTTCAAGAGCAAAATGTCTGAGATTATTGACATTGTTTTGAGAATGTTTGCCTTTTATTTCTGAAAGGTGTGCTCACATGATACTGATTCTGATTTCATCCAATCATATCCAAATGTTATCTCAATGTTTCAGCTGATCAATTTCCAATATCATTTCAATGCGTCTTTTATATTGTAGTAAAAATGTCTCCCGAAGTTGCTCCAATGTTTTATGATTTCATAACGATGGTACACCGATCACTACCAATATGTTACCGGTGTTCCCAGTGAACACAAAAAACACTCAATATTCCCAAAATATTTCATTCTTTCCCAAATCTTTCCATGAAATTCTATAATGATCTCTGACCTCCTCCGATGTGATATCAGGAATATAATCGAGGCAAATCAGTATGATGATCATGTGAGTGTACCATTACTGTCGTTAGCTTATAATTTGCTATTTTATATGAGGTTTACGTTTAGTTCATCTGGTTTAAAAAATCTTTTCATTAAATCATTAAATCATAAAAATTTGACAAGCTAGTTTTTCACATATTTGATTTAATACCCTCGGTGCCGTAGTGGCTAGCACGTCCGCCTCACAGCAAGAAGGCCTGGGTTCAATTCCCAGCTCTGGCATCTCTGAGTGGAGTTTCTATGTTCTCCCTGTGCTTGTGTCGGTTTCCACTGGGTACTCTGGTTTACTCCCACAGTCCAAAAACATGCACAGTAGGCTATTCCAAATTTCCCATAGGTGTGAGTGTGAGTGCTTGTTTGAGTGTTGGCCCTGAGATGGCCTGGTGAGCTGTCCAGGGTGTACCCTGCCCTCACACAGATTCGGCTGAGATGGGCACCAACCTCCCTGTGACCTTAAATGATTTAATGCCAGTTTAACCACTTATTTTCAGCCATTTCTTTTTAATAAGAAGAAATCTTATGCAGGCAAATTATATCACTTCACTTTTAACTTGATTATAGTCTGAATTTTCTCAAATTCACAGTGCGTTTTCATCTACCTTCTGCACAAATTTTGTTCTTGCCTAACCAGGGTTTGATAGTTGCAGTAAATGTCTTGTGCTTAGGGTTTTGTTTAAGAGGCAACCTATATTGTCAGACAATGCTCGCTATAATCAGCGTAATAACGTTTCTTTAGCATAGCATTGTACACTCGGCTCAAATCACACAGGGTAATAAAAATGTCCTAATGCATAAATATGTTAAACGAGCACCTGGACTGATACCAATGCATTCCTACTAATTACAATAATAAAGCCATAATGAGTTGAATGATGAGAAAGAGCGGAAACAAAACTAAACCGGTCAGTAACGTGACTCTTCAAGGCTGGAAATGATGAATGCTACCTCCAAGCCAGTTTTTTTTTTCCCTCGCTCAGTTATATGTGCTGTTTTGGTATGTGTGTGCACGCTTGTGTGGGTGTGTGTGTGTGTGTGCGTGTGTGTGTGCGCGTGTGTGTGCGCGTGTGTGTGTGCGTGTGTGTGTGTGTGCGTGTGTGTGTGCGTGTGTGTGTGTGTGCACGCGCGTGTGTGCGTGCGTGTGTGTGTGCGAACCAGCTGGCACGCTTTCCTATTCCCTGACAGTTTTACACAGAATGCAACTGTGTGTGATTTCCAGTGATGGGTATGGCCTGACCGACATCTGTACAGACTCCTTTTCTCCCCAGGCAGTTCAACAGCCACCTTTTGTTCATCATTAAGTCTTTAAGTCCCCAGCTCAAACTTAGTCTCCTTAGGTTGCTCATGCTAACATGACTTCTGCCACAAGAAGCAGTGTGTTTTCTGCATAACTTCCCTTCTTTTCCCTCCAACAGTGAACGGACAACATCATAAAGGATTGTCTTTCCCCAAACCAGTCATGTGGTCCAGAGCCAGAATGGGTAAAATACAAGCCGACCCCGTATCCCTGTGTTTTGTCAGCCATGATTAACCTGCATTTCTCCATGCTGGTGCCTTTATCAATCATTTTCTTTTCTCTGTCCATTTCAAATGTTTGAAACCTGTTTCCTCTCCAGCCTTCCATGTTTCTTGACTCATATGTCCTTGACTCAATGTTGGTGTTTATTTGTCACTTCCCCCGCAAGCTTCAGTAGATGCAAACGCTTCATGTTGCGGCTGTTTTTGTGGTCATTGTTGTAATGTTAAAAATATGGTGCTCTCTTTCAATGATGCTAGTCTTTAGAGGAATATGCAATAATGGCTACGGGATTTATAACTTCCTCAACCTGTTTGTTTTTGGTAACCAAACCAAGAGTTTGGGCATAGGCGCCAGCTCTGTAGAGACCCCATATTATTTAAGATTTTTTCACCTATGTATGTCTTGCATATACTGCAGAATTAACAATAAAGCTGACTTTGAATTTTTGACCTAACACTCAAAGATTTAAAAGTCTACAATCGAAATCACATATCAGCACGCTACGCTAAACTAGTACTCTTTTGTTAAAACAGTAACATTCATTCGTTTGACGAGCCACTTAATCCTACTAGGGTTGCAGGCTGGAGCTGATCCATGTTATCCGTGGGCAAAGGTGGGGATACAACCTGAACAGCTCACCAGTCCATCACAGGGCCAACACACACAATTAGTTGCACTCACACCTAGGGGAAATTTGAAACAGCCGATTAGCGTTATGTGTACAACTTTGCGCTGTAGGAGGAAACCAGAGTACTTGGAGGAAACCCATACAAGCACAGGAAGAACATACGCCATATAGAAACCGCTGGCCAAACACACAACTAGAACTCAGGACCTTCTTGCTTCAGGCAGATGTGCTAACCACTACATCACCATGCTGCCCTTTGGAACATCTATCAAATTGAATTTTAGAGTTTGACGCCTATGTATGGGTTTGTTTAAACAACTATGCTGGGGATTCTGCCCTCTCTATGAAAATATAATGCTGTTGTTTTTTAATACATTGTGTGCATGTGAAGCTGCATGACTACCATATAGTGTTTATGAGCTTCAATGTGTTGTGTATCATCTTGCTATATTGCGATATACCATAACCTACTTCAAATGACAACGCTACCCCATGGTTACAAGCTTGCACCGCCTCAACTGTAACTTCTGAATAATACATTTTGATGAAGTTACCTGTTAGCAAGAGGTTTCAGTTAATGGCAGAATATTTGGTAGAAAGCTAACAACGTTACAGGGAGAAAATATCAGCAGAACCAGTTTTTGAGTTCAATCTGACATCCACAAAGAAACCGATAACAATGACGTTAAGCCTAAAGGTGCTCTGACACTTGCAAGACTTTTTGTCAAAACTTTCCACGACTCGAGTCTTGGCAAGTCGCGAACTAGTTTTGAACCGTCGTGGACTCGTCTTGCCACGAACTGGGAGGCTTTCAAGACTCCAGTCACAACTAGTTCGCATACGCACATTTGCACAACGAGATTGCGCAATTCCCTTCCAGCGCGGTGATGTCAGGGGAGCTGAAGATAAAATCCGAACTATGCACCAATAAATGTTTTGTTTCGTTTTCGTGTCTCTTTAATTGTATTGTACGGCTAAAAAGAAAAACAAGTGTTTTGAACTAATATAATTTATTGAAATGCAAAGAAAAAGCAAACAGCAAACCCAAATAATGCAAAAGTAACTATTTACAATGCCTGGGGATAGCTGCTGGACTGGTGAAAAACGTCTCTGTCTCTCTCCCTCTCACGCAAACGCACGCACACGCACACACACACACACACACACACACACACGTGCGCACATACATACTCTCTCTCTCACACAAACGCGCACACACACACACACACACACACACACACACGCACATACACACACTCTCTCTGTGTCTCTCTCCCTCTCTATGCTCTCAGACACGCACACACACACACACACACACACATCCACACTCTCTCTCTCCCTATCTCCCTCTCACACACACACCCACATACACTCACTCACACACTCTCTCTCTCTCTCTCTCTCTCTCTCTCTCTCTCTCTCTCTCTCTCTCTCTCTCTGTCTCTTGTAGCAGTATAAATAAATACACGCGCACACACACACCGGTGCTGGAAAGGAGGTTGGGGGTACGGTGTGCGTCAAGGGACAAAAAGCTCGTTTACGTCATTGTATTGAGTTCAAGACTCCCCCGGACCGTCAAGATGAGTTCAGCACTACTTAAAGGGGGGTTCAAGACCCGGTCACAACATTTGGTCGTGAACTGAATTTTGAACATTTCAAAAATCTCTTCACGACAAGCCAAGACGTCACGACGGGATCAGGACTCGTCTACGACGGTTCCAAACCAGTTCGCGACTTGCCAAGACTCGAGTCGTGGAAAATCTTCACAAAAAGTCTTGCAATTGTCAGAGCACCTTAAACATAAGACAGCATCACTTGTGTATTCTACCAAGTAATTGTTCATTAGTTGATCTTCTGTAGGGCTTTGTCCTGGTGTTAGGCAGGAATACACTCAGGATGCTACACCATTTCATAATATGCATACTCGTTCACTCCTAGGGGCAACTTTGTGGCACCATGTCTACGTAGCAGTATGTTTTTGGAGGTGAAAGGTAACCAAAAGTTGAAGGATACTCATGAAGACACAACTGGCGAACTCCAGTCTGAGCTCCTGAAACAAACTGGAGATCCTGGAGCTGTGAGATGGAGACAAAATACAATAGAATGCAAACATCAGAATTGTGAAAACTATTTTAGAATTGTGGCAATCATGTAACATTCATTGGTTGGTGTTTTTAATTAATTCATTTGCCAAGCTGCTTAATCCTAATATGGTCACGGGGAGTCTGGAGACTATCTCAGAAAACTCTGGGATAAGGGGGTGTACACTCTTAACTGCTTGCCAGTCCATTGCTGGGAAGCACATACACATCCATTCTTACTTATACTCACACTTTAAGGCAATTTGGAACAGTTTGCATAAATGTGCATGTTCTTGGACTGTGGGAGGAAACCGGAGTACCTGGAGGAAACTTATAAATGCAAACTCCACACAGAAATGCCGAGCCCAGAACTCAAACTCAGGACCTTCTTGGTGTGAGGTGGATATTCTAACCACTGCACCACCGTTCCACCTTCACATGCATATTGCGATTCAAAAACAACATTTTCAGATTGATCTTCTTTGGTGGTTGAAATTCTGATAAAAAGAGCATCTATTAAAAAAAGGAGTTCTGTAGTTGGTCAGTTCAGAAGAACAGCTCTAAATTAAAAGCATAGACACATTCATTTTCAATACGTCCTGGTCGCTCTTAATTTACGTCTGTCCAAAACCATTGGGTCGGTTCCTCAGTGTGCCCCGCCTGAGTTGTTGGAAAATAGTTTCCTCATGGACGTATGGTGTCGGCTGGTCTTCAGCTTTATTTTAGGAAAATTAAGTTTTAGCTTAATTTGTGCCCGGCTTTTTAGTGCCACTTTTTTCTTACTCACCACAAAGATGCCAGGAGCTGAACTCTTTTAAAAAGCAAGCGATTTTATTACTGCTTCTGAAACAGATTGAACAAATTTTCCACGCTACAATCTATTACATCAACCCAGTTTGCTTTAGGCTTTGTTTTGCTCATATGCTACACAGGAAAAACAGAGGTTCTGAACAAAAATAAAACTTAAATAAACTAAACCAATGATGTTTAGGTTTCATTCAGAATTAAACCTGTCAGCCTTTGTTGCCTGTTAAATCGAATTTACCCTCGTTTACCAGTGTTTAATTTTCAGCTTGTCTCTTTTATTTGACAAACTCTGCCTGATGAATTCTGCAAAGTCAAACACCAACTGGTGTTTTCTGCTTAATGAGACGTTTTGACTGGACAGAAGTTAACCTCCGAGCAGTCATAACAGATAGAGAAAACAAAGTGTTGTGAACTTTTAAACTCAAAGACGTTCCAGATTGGCTTGTTCTGGTTGAAGGCATTTGCCTGTGGTTCGTGGTCTTCTTTTAAAAACTATTTCATTTTCAGTTCGATTTTTAAACATGTAATCGCTCACATGCTGTTATCTGATGCTCTAAAAAATAGTTGCCTCAATTCCTTACATTGTTAAATATTTGGCCGCAGCACACCTGTCACCATTTGGCTGCTATTCTGTATATATTTGGGTAAATTTCAGGAAAATGCATTTCATTAAAACATCTGAAGAGAGTAATTTGAAACTTATGAACAAGATAAATGTGAAGTACTGTACAATTTTAAATGCATTCACATAACATCTAAATGACCAGTCATCTACAAAAACATAACGACCCTAATTAAAAATCAGTGTGACACAATTTCGTCATTGCTTTGCAAGAATATAAGCATACAGAGTTTTATTTAAATAAAAATCATTCTATTACTTATGGATGGTGAAAGGGATGAAAAAGAACCATTGCTGACTTTCGTCAAGAGTGTTTCTGCCCTGCGAAGGCCTGGCGAGCTGTCCAGGGTGCACTCTGCCATCGCCCAGAGGCAGCTGAGATGGGCGGCAGCCTCCCTGCGGCCCCAATTAGGATTAATCGGTTCGGAAAATGAATGAATAAACCATATCTTTTTAAATGCAGGTGCATAATTGTAAACATTTCACTCATAATAATGTACAAATGTGTTCTTTTTCTACCACAGTTAGAAGATAGAACATGAGGGTTAAATGGTTCAGAGAATGAATGAATGAATATGGATAAAAATACATGGATAAAAATCTAAGTAGAAACCAAGTGTTGGCGGATTCTGGTTGGTCAGATGGTCTTGAGGACGTTTCTAGAACAGCAGTTCTGACAGTATTATCACTGCCAAAGTTATTATTTCTATATTACATGACTCATTTGAACTAAATGGCCAGTTAGGATATAAATTTCATACAAGTTATTTGTATAAACAAATTGCTATGGAGTGTGTAATTAAAAAGCTCTGCTACCAACAGGACCATGATCCCCCTGGTTGGGTTTATTTCACCCTTATGATTGGCTGACTGGTCGTTATTCCTTTACTTTGTTTTGTGGAATTCACAGGAACTTGTCCAGGTGTAGCTGTGTGCATTTGTGGACTAGGTGATGTTCTGAAAGGTCATGTCCAAGATGTAAAATTCTTCAGGATAGACGAGTCCTCAGTATTAGGCTATGGGGAGATCATACTTGAGGTGCAGTAGAATGCAAATTCTTTTTTTTTTTTTGGAAATTTCTTTGTGAATTTTGACTCCACATACAAGCAGATCTTTTGCAGCTTAAATATGTATGCTGTGTGAAAGTTCATTGATTCATTTTCTGAACCACTTAATCCTAATTAAGTTCACAGGGAGGCTGGCACCCATCTCAGCCGACTCTGGAAGAGTACACCCTGGACAGCTTGTCAGGCCATCGCAGAGCAGAAACACGCTGACGGCTATGTAGCTCCTCTTTACAAAAGTCAGCGATGTTTCTTTTATCTCTCTCTCACCACAGACAGTGAGAGACATGGCCAGCCTCTGATAACCCAGTTAGCTGCTCTGTTGGCTCTGCAAAAGTTGACCAACAATTTGCAACCAATTTGTTCCTGATTTGCGGGTCATTTGCGAGTGGTTTGTGGATGTTTGGCCACAAAAAGCGAATCTTGTAAATCAGTCATGTTTTGTTCCCTTTTTCTTCTCAAATCATTCACTTTTTATTCCTGCATTATAAGTGCAAAGAAAATGCGAATGAAATATGAATGATGGCAAAATACACAGAATATAGAGGATGCCAGCAAGTCTCAAACTTTTCTTAAACTTTCTGCGTGGAGCTGTCCACAACGTGTCGCTTTTCCATGTGAATAAAAGCGAAAAATGAGCCAACAAAATTATAATGTTGCGACCTTCTTACAACATGCATGGACTGTTTGATGAGAGTTTGACTCTCTGCATCAGAGCCTCGTTTTACCACGTTCGCAGAAATTTCAAACTTTTGAATTTTTTTGCAATGACTTCATGAACCAGGCAACCAGGTAATGCTGTGCATGTTGTGACACAAATGTGAGAATATTTTGAGAATGAAACAAGCCACAAATTGCCATTAGTGTCACTCACTTTTCTATTGCACCTCTAGTGTTATCACTATTACCCTTACAAACAGTAATCTGTCTTCGTATCTTCAACAAAATGTAAGATGATGAGTGACTATAGCTGTTACTGTCCAAGTATTAACAGGAAGTAATGTATTTCACAGGATTTCATTAAAAGTAATAACAAGAATAAACCACTTTAGCTGGTACTGTATAACAATGGTACTTTTGCTTTAGTTTCATTTATTTATTTATTTTATTGTGGAATGAAAACAGTGATGACGGAAATCCAAACGTTAATTTTACAACATCACCACCATAGATCCTGTAAATAGTATGAAAGTTTTGGCGAATAGCCAAGTTACGGTTCAGCTGTTCCTCATGTTTGGTTTTGTTCTTCAGGTTCTCCTGCTCGACCTTCTTACTCCATCATTAAAAAGCCCAACATGGTTGGCAAACCCAGTGGAATAGGTGAGTGTTTTTAAATTCATTTTTATGTCTTATCACTGGAAACTAAGTGATCACTCATGCATTCATTTGCCAAACTTATTAAGCAAATTCATTTGCTTAATCTTTCTGTAGTGCTGAGCTACGCAACGTCATCAAAATGTGTGTTGTGTACTACGTACCACGCAGAAACTGAGTCGGTCAGACAAATGCACAGCTGATCGCCTCAACAAGACAGTGCAAAATGGCGAGCTCTGGTGATTTTTATCGAATTAAATTGACTGAAGATGTTTCTGTAGCAAAATTAAAGTATGATGATGTTGCAGGGAATTCTGTACGAGCTCTCAAGCGATGGCTTGAATGTCGGGCCATGCCAACGAAGGGAAACAAGTCAGAATCGGTCATAAGATAAAGACCTGTTCATATAAATTATAATAACAGACATAGTAATAAAACATGGCTCGGAAGCTCGGAGAGTCAATAATAACAGTGATGTTTAAACGATCTAATAGATCTTTCATGTGTGACCCTGTAGTGAGTCTGTTAGAGTCCAAGCTTTGTTTGCACAGTTTGTCGTATGTGTAAACATAGTAACCGACCATTTTGTGTGAATTTTAGTTCAATTTCAGTGTTATTTCTGTTGTTTCTGAGTATTAATAACCAGGCAAGTAAATCATGGAATTAGTGACCACAATAGCTCCATACACAGAAATGACAGAAGCTATCCTGTGGCTGTTCACGTTAATGATAATAAACATGACATTTCCACTTCATAGTTCTGTGGTTTTGAGAGAGTCACCCTTCCATGGAGAGGAGGAGATCTTAATTTGCTGCTCAAACGTCGTGAGGTGTATTGGATATTTACTTTACAGACTTTAACACCGGTTGGATTAAATGATGAACTTCGTCTTTAATGTTATGTTATGAAAGTTGTTCCCTAATTTTGGTGGGAATACACCACTTTATTATACTTATGTTTGATTTTTTTATTTTGTTTTTTGCGATCCATAGCAAGTATTGTATTATTGTTTGCTGATATGGGAAACACCTTGGTAGGTGCATTGATCTTTACTATTGAAATCTGTCTGATTAGTGGTCATGTGACTTTACCTGATTGGGCCATGTAGGCCTACGAGCCTCCATTTAAGTCATGATCTCTGGTATGTTGTGTTTGCTGTCCTGAGGAAGGTCATCTGACTGAAACGTAGACAAATAAATCCATTGCAAGTGAGAAGACCGTGTGTGGGAGTTTTCTTTATTTCAAGTTCTTAGTTGACTTTTCTCGTACGCACCTGTCTACCTACCGGTGTGCAAAAGTTTTTTTTTTTTTTTTTCAATTCTTGATGGTGGCAATATTTATATATATATATATATATATATATATATATATATGTATGTATTGTGTATGAAATTACATGAGCCACAATCCTTTCTGTTTTACTACCAGGCAAGCTGACTGACTTGCACCAGGACACATTATCTATTCGGAAACCAAACGTGCCTCTTGTGACTCCAAAACCAGTCAAACCCAAAACATCTGCTTCCCCAGTGACTGGTAAAAAATGAAATAGTATGAAAAGAGAAAATCTTTTGAATTATGCATATAATTTTGTGAGTTGATGATGCTGTGTCTTGCAATATTGTGTGTTTTGTGACTTCGTAGTAATGCAGTTTGAAACGTGGGAGAACTCGCCCTCCTTCAGCTCTGTTCAAGCATCCAAAGTTGACGCCACGGGCAAAGATCGCTTCATTGGTGAATAAATTATCCTGTCACTTTATAAGATGCTGGTCATCCATGTTACAGTTGCATTTATGCCATTTGACCTTATCCAGAGGAACTTCCAGTTATAATTTTTTTATTCAACTGAGCGAAGGGACTTGCTCAAACGCCCAACAGTGGCAGCTTGGTAGTGCTGGAGGTTAAACCACCAATATTCGGATCAGTAAGCCAGAGCCTTAACCACTGAGCCACCGCCATGTTAGCATTTATTATCATGAATAAGTTAGCTTCTGAATAATTATCCTAATCATGTTGGAATAGGTCAGGATAAATCCGGATTTTTGAATCAAGCAAATTTTTGTGCCGCAGCTCCTCATGTGGTGTTTAAAACGGACAAGAAACCAGATGAACCCTGTTCTATCACTTAGTCCCTGAGCTACTTTAAACAGGAAGAAGGAGAGGATATCACAGTGACCGGTCCTCCCCGGACAGCTCCCGCAAACCTGACTGTGGTCACAGTGGAAGGCTGTCCCTCTTTCATCATCCTCAACTGGAATAAAACCGACAATGAAACTACAGGTAAACTGAGCCTCTCTTCCAACATTTATAGATGTGTTAAGTCCTTTCACACATAATCATTGAAGTAACCTGGATGCGCTCTTGGCGAGTAAAACCACTATCACATATATTGCACAACAGGTATATAACAGGTCGAAGACAAATTGGACAAAATCCCAGGACAGTCATGGTGCATTTTATGAAACCCAATTTTTGTTTGCCATAAAATTGTAAACCATTGTCCTGGAGTTTTGAACATGCTTTTTTTTTCATCACGTAGGCACCTCTCAACATCAAGTCTATTTGCTGGATCTGCTGTGCGAAGCCCTATTCTATGGCTCTGTTTACAATAAATATATGAATTTTAAATGTGTTTTGGATTATCTGATATTTGAAAATATTTTGAGAATGAAACAAGCCACAAATTGCCATTAGTGTCACTCACTTTTCTATCGCACCTCTAGTGTTATCACTATTACCCTTACAAACAGTAATCTGTCTTCGTATCTTCAACAAAATGTAAGATGAGTGACTATAGCTGTTACTGTCCAAGTATTAACAGGAAGTAATGTATTTCACAGGATTTCATTAAAAGTAATAACAAGAATAAACCACTTTAGTTGGTACTGTATAACAATGGTACTTTTGCTTTAGTTTCATTTATTTATTTATTTAATTGTGGAATGAAAACAGAGATGACGGAAATCCAAACGTTAATTTTGCAACACCACGATAGATCCTGTAAATAGTTCTATGGTGTATGTCCTGTTTAGGGCATACAATTTTCTTATACTAGTCATATGTTTACGTCCACATGAAACACAGGTCCTCTTTATATACTCATACAACATTTTCACAACAGTGTGTACATACAACATGTTACAAGCATACAGTGGTTATATATCAACTGAACATTATCCTACAAGTATTTTTTTTTTTTATAGCAACAATCTAGGCACTTTTATGTGAACATAGTACGGTTAAATTAACAGCCTTGACCTATTATCCCCGTGGTCGATGCACAACCCAAATTTTACACGTGAACGTAACTATTCAGCTTGATGATGATTTTTCAGCAGGCGGTAAAATGGCAGATATGTCTTTCTATCCAATCTACTATGATGCCCAATCACAGGACAGTATTTGCCCTTTTTATTGCATGAATTGCCACATTAAATATGTAACATCAGGCACTAAAAAAAGTTAAGAACAGTAACAGTACAGTGATCCCACCAAGATAGAAGACTTCTGGAAAAGTGACCTTGCATTAAAACACCTACTCATTTATCTTAGTCAGTACAAATGTAACGTTAACAACGTTTACTGCTTCACTGCGGGATTTTGTTTAGTTATTCATCCCTTTGAAAACAATAGTATTATTTTATAGATCAACGGTATTTCCAAGAGGTGATGACTGTCTGAAATATGAACTCTCAAAATATATATTTTTGTAAAACTACTAATTATTATTTGGATGCTTTTATGACCTGCTGGATGCTGACTATGCTAGTTACTGGTTATACTAGTTGCTGGTCATGCTAGCTGTCTGTCCCTTTAATTAAGGTTCATCTAATTCAAAATGCTGAAATGTTTAATCTTAACACAAAATCTGATCACACAACTCCAGTTTTATTTCGTTTACATTCTCTACTTTTTAACTTTCATGTTTTCTGTAAAGTTTGATAGTTATTTATGAAGTCCTGAATAGCATAGTTCTGGAGTGGTATAATCCATCTTGATGACTTTTTATGCTGAGGCATCTAAGCACTACAAAATTTGGGCTTAAAACTGAAACATAGAATGTGCTTTTAACAATGTTTGTTGACAGAATATGAGGTCATCTCCACTACAATGGGACCTGGTGGAGAGAAAGTCTCCATCGTAATCACCAACCAAACACATACAGCTGTGGAGAACCTCAAACCTGAGTCCAGGTAAGCTTATGGAACATGGCAACCCACCCCCCCACACACAGAAGGAAAATAATACTATAATAATATAAAAATATAATACTTTTGAGGTGGGAAATTGAAGACGTATACATAGTTATGACCAATATCAGAAATGATGAGCCTGGAAACAGTGCTCGAATGTAATTAGATGTTTCCTCAGAGGGTGTTGAGTTTGTGATGAGCTTCAGCACCTCGTACATGAAGGGTCTCTTAAAGTGGCCTCACCATAGGCAGAAGGCATGGGTCAAGTATCACAGCTTAGTGTATGGCTATTAATAGCAGCAGTCAGTTTAGATACTCTAGAGCAGAACAAATGGACTTAATGGGAGTTCTGGAGGAAGTGGAGATCACGTTATAACAATAATAATACATTTTATTTATATAGCACACTTTAAAATCCAGGGACATCTCAAGGTGCTTTATAGTTTTAAATACAATAAAAATCTAAAATATCTAAAGTCTAAAATCAATCTAAAATAAATTTACATTTCGTAAATTTACGTTCTTGGAGGTAAGCAGAGCAGCTACTGTGTTTACCTTTTACAGGTTGCATTTTCTCATCAAACATTTTAAATAACATTTTCTGTTCATCTTACAATATAGTTATGAGTTCAAAGTGAAGCCAAAGAATGAACTGGGCGAGGGGCCACCCAGCAAACCAGTCACCTTTAGCACAGAGTCAGGTATGTATATTAAACTAGTACACCACTTACACCATGAAGGCTAATCAGGCTATAATCAATCATGGCAAATAAATAAATAAATAAATAAATAAAACAAAGCAAATCAACATTACCAATACACTTCAAGAAAAATTGAGGTGTCATCTTTTTCCCTTTCTGGTGCCTATACATTTCTTTCAGTCATTTTTATTTACCAAACTTTAGGGGTGCCTTCACATTAGAGCTTTTGGTGCCGAACGACTGCTTGAGCCGATAGTTTGGTTTGATTTGTTAATGTGAACAGTGATTTCCTGTGGTACATACCAAAGGACCAAATCCACAGAAATCAGAGATCAGGGGTTTGCTTTAGTAACCATTACGGTCTATTAGTTGAGAGCTACCTTGATACTAGATTACAAGATTACATCTCAGATTACAGGTCCCTAACAGGATACAAATACTTTCCATTTATGAGTATGTTGTCCTTTTAATTAAATGATCCAGATAACTAAATTTAAGGTATGCAATTCCATGTTGTCATTCCCCCTTCATCTTCAAATCATGTTGAGAAAATCTATCAAACTCAAAAGCTTTCACATGTATTACCTTAAGCAGTAAGTAAAGCGCTGTAGGTGGATGTCCGAGAGTGGTAGTGTCCTGTTCGGAGGCATCGTTACAGTGTGTTACACATCGTTACAGTGTGTTACACATCGTTACAGTGTGTTACACATCGTTACAGTGTGACTCAATCAGTGTGATAACATAGTGTGAGTAGGTCATGTGACACACCAGTGGGACATCTTGACCCGAGACAGAGGTACACCAAGTGTGGCCCCGGGCAGAGCACCACTAAATAATCTCACCATGAAATGGGAAATAAATAAATATATAATAAATGCACAGCAAATAATTCATGGTAGTCATGGAGAACTTTAATCCCTGGTTCCAACAAGAAGTATAATATGAATGCCAGCTAGAGACCGAAAGAGAGGGATCGACAGACTAATCATATGTCCCTATGTGAAATGAGACTTCACAAAGACAGCCCTTGATGCAATTGAATCAGTGTCTCCTAAAACTTTGGAAACCACAGTGGACTTGTCCATGCCAGTGGATCTGTCCTCAATATTTAGATTCAAAGATTGGGGAACAAAATACACTGCTTTTTGGTAGATGGAATTTATTGTAGTTTAATACTTGAGGCAGTGTGCCCACCTCTGCTTAGCCAGCATGGAGCTGGAACGCTACTCTTCATAACTTTCTATAGCCTACACATCATTTTGATAGCTTTGGTCAGATGGTTGTTTTTAAATTAACCAGCGATTGTAAAATATCTCATCTATATTTTTTCTTTTTCTTTTCTTTTTTTTTTTTTGCTGTGCAGCGGATCCCAGAGTGAGCGAGTATGTTGCAGGTAAGTCTCTGGAGCACCATTCAAGTGAGGAGAGATTAAGAGAGAGCAGAGAATGTTAAAGTCTTTGGAACCGCACTGTAAACAAAAACATATTCTTTCTTTAAAATGTTTCTCTCATCCAGGCAAACCATTTGAGGTTATATGTGAACTGCCTTTTCCCCTCATCCAACCTGAAAATGTCTGACTCTAGAACATAAAATCCTCAACTCGAACATACCATAGATGTGAAGTCCCACATAAGTAAAGGAAGAAAAGAGAGACCTCACTTTATACCATATTTTCCGGACTATACGTCGCTCCGGAGTATAATTTGAATCATCCAAAAATGGCGTAATAAAGAAAAAAACCATATATAAGTCGCACTGGAGTATAGGTCGCATTTTGTGGGCAGTGTTGTTTAAATGATTTTGTTAACGCACCTTTT
>JAQNCB010000014.1:1436853-1449136 GCA_030068295.1 Euristhmus nudiceps
AGAGAGAAAGAGTGAGGGGGAGGGAGCGAGAGAGAGAGAGAGAATGAGAGTGAGGGGGAGGGAGCGAGAGAGAAAGAGAGAATGAGAGTGTGAGAGACAGAGAGTGAGAGAGAGAGAGAGAGAGAGAGAGAGAGAGAGAAAGAATGAGAGTGAGGGGGAGAGAGAGAGAGAGAGAGAGACAGACAGAATGAGAGTAAGGAAGAGGGAAAGAGAGGGGAGAAAGAGACAGGGAGAGAGAGGCAGACAGAGAGTCAGACAGACAGACAGAGAGAAAGACAGAGAGTCAGAGAGGGTGGGGACATGACATGCCAAGTTTAAGACAAGGACGTTCTCAGAGAAAGCCACAGAGCCAGGATTTTTTTAATGTTATGTAAAAATATCAAAAGAACTCAGGCCAACTTTAATACCTTTCCAAGTAAATACTACAGTCTCAGCACAAGGATAAACATCGTATGAACATGACGCTGGGGTGTGTGTTAGGATCAGGATCCTGTGGGACATAATGAAAAGCTGCAGGAATATGCCTGGAATGAGTACAATATGAAGATCCTACCTAACAATGGCCAGTTTTATCAACTCAGGTGTGCATTTATTCATTCATTTATTACTTTATTCATCCACTTTCAATAATGTTTATTGTTTGTTAAAGTCATTTATTAATTCATTCTTTGAAGCTTGCAGCATGGCTACAACCTTAGCAGCCTATCTCAGCAGACCCTCGGCGAAGGAGGGGTGCACCCTGAACAGCTCGACAGTCCATCAGGGCCTGCTCACACACATCCATTCACATTCACACTCACACCTCGGGGCAATTTGAAACAGCCAGTTAGCCTTAAGCGCATGTCTTTGGAAACACAAGGAAGCATGTGGAGGACACGCAGACTCTACACAGAAACGCCCTCACCGAGCCGGGGACTTGAACCCGGGAAACTTTTTGCACTGTGAGACAGATGTGCTTCTCTCTCTCTCTCTCTCTCTCTCTCTCTCTCTCGCTCTCTCCCTCTCCCTCTCTCTCTCTCTCTCTCTCTCTCTCTGTCTGGATTTAAGCCTCTATGCCGCCTTGGTAGAGGTCACTGTCAAGTAAATCAGAAATATGCTTATATTTAAGGTAAGGCATTGCTAAATCTAATATCATTAGAAAAGATAACAATGGGGTAAAACCTAAAATAAAAAGAGAGGCAGATCAGTAGTTTTTACGTAATCCCAGTAAAAGAAAAAACTTTAATCATTTCTTGTTAAAAAGGCATTTTTTTTAAATCCTGTATCAGAATTGTGATCTGAATTTGCTCCAAAATGTTAGGGGTTCTTATCAGGCCCATACTCCATCCCTCCAACAAGTTTGCTAAAAATTAGTTCAGTAATTTTTTCATAACCCACCAATAAACAAACAAACAAATGCTGGTGAATACAGCAATACAGCATGAAAGGGTAAAAAATGTCTGCAAGAATGGACAAATTTGTATAAAATAATACTGCTACATGGAACTTTATTTGCCACTCCTATTTTGAATAAGAAAATACTGTGAGAAAGAATAAAAATACACCAAGACACAAACATTGATGATGTAGTTTATAGCTGTTAGGGTACATCTTCACACACTGTGGCATTATGGGATTTAAATAGTTGACTGAAATTTTTTGCACCATGTTTTGGAAAGCAATTTTTAGACACTCTAAGCTTCAGGAGTTCTTTGCATAAATCACTGGTGTTCCTGCTGGATTTGTAGTGTTGAATATAAGAGCGGAGGAGGAAACATCATATCTAATCACTTCTGAAAAGCAAATCAACTTGATTTAGATGGTTTTCACCTGAACAGAGATATATTTAATATGAATATCTTCACCGGATTATTGGTCTGCCTCTCGGAGTCTGTCTGTCTTTAACACACACACTTGCTTGTTTTGGCACCCAGTGAGCACAAGTGCTTGAATAATCTATTATAAATTCAAAAGTGATGAAAGCTGCCTGGGTTTACTGAATGGAAAAACAGCTGAGGTGTGTGTCTGACTTGGTCTGTGTTCTGCAGTTTTGTTTATGTTCGTAACGAGTTTCTGCATGTGAATGTAGAGCTTTCAAAACGGGTATACGTAATTTATTGGACTATGTGACCAGTGTTCGGAGTTCTGTCTTGTGTCGGTTGTCCACACAAATATAAATTTGAAGCACAAACCCAGTTTTAGAAGTTTTAGCCTGATTTCAGAATTTCTCACAGTCCAAAAGACACCAAGAAAATGTTGGTCAAATTATGGATTGCATTTTGATGCAAGTCCAAAAAGAAAAGGAATATTGCAGAACGTGTCTCAATGAGTGCTCATTTAGTGCTGTTGCTGTGATTATTAATTTGGGCCTGTTGCTAGTATTCACTCAGGCCTTCTGCCACAAAATAGTTAGTCTTAATGCCATTGTTCAATTGGTTATGCTGCCAAATATCAGTTAGTTCTGCTGCCATTGTTCAGTTAGATCTGATGCCACTGTCAATTAATTCTGCTGCCACTGTTCAGATAGTTCTAATACCACCGTTCAGTTAATTCTGCCAGCACTGTTTAGTTAGATCTACTGCCACTGTCAGTTCTGCTGGCACTGTTCAGTTAGTTCTGCAGTCACTGTCAGTTAGTTCTGCTGCCACTGTTCATTCAGTTCTTCTGCCACTATAAAGTTAGTTCTGCTGCTACTGTCAGTTCTGCTGCCACTATTCAGTTATTTCTGCCACCATTGTTCGGTTAGTTCTGCTGCCACTGTCAGTTAGTTCTGCTGCCACTGTTCAGTTAATTCTGACAACACTGTTCAGTTAGTTCTGCTGCCACTATCAGTTCTGCTGCCAATGTTCAGTTAGTTCTGCCACCTCTGTTCATTTAGTTCTACTTGTCACTGACAGTTATATCTACTGCCACTGTCAATTAGTTCTGCTGCCACTGTTCAGTTAGTTCTGCCACCACTGTTCATTTAGTTCTGTTGTCACTCACAGTTAGATCTACTAGCACTGTCGGTTAGTTCTGCTGCCACTGTTCAGTTAGTTCTGCTGCCACTGTCAGTTAGTTCTACTGCCACAGTCATTTCTACTGTGACTATTCATTTAGGTCTACTACCACTGGTCACTTAGTTCTACTGCCACTGTTCAGTGAGTTCTACTGTCACTGTTCGGTTAGTTTTGCTGTCACTTTTCGGTAAGTTCTGCTTCCACTGTTCAGTTAGTTCTGCTGCTACTGTTCAGATAGTTCTGCGGACACTGTTCGGTTAGTTCTGCTGCCAGTGTTTAGTCAGTTCTGCTGCCACTGTCAGTTTTGCTGCCACGGTTCAGTTATTTCTGCCACCACTGTTCAGTTATTTCTGCCACCACTGTTCAGTTAGTTCTGATGCCACTGTTCAGCCAGTCAGCCAGTTCTGCATTCACTGAAAATTAAATCGACTGCCACTTACAGTTAGTTCTGCTGAATCTGACATTTAGTTCTTCAGCCAATATAAAGTTAGTGTTGCTGGCCCTATCAGTTAGTTCTGCCACCACTGTTCAGTTAGTTCTACTACCAGTGTTCAGTGAGTTCTACTGTCACTGGTTGGTTAGTTCTGCTGCCACTTTTTGGTTAGTTCTGCTACCACTGTATAGTTAGTTCTTATGCCACTGTTCAGTTAGTTATGTTGACATTTGTCAGATAGTTCTGCCGACACCATTCAGTTAGTTGTGCTGCCACTGTTTAGTTAGTGCTGATGCCACTGTCAGTTAGTTCTACTGGCACTCTTCTGCCAGTTCTGTTGTCACTGTTCGATTTGTTCTGCCACCACTGTCAGTTAGTCCTGATGCCATTTTTCAGATAGTTCTGCCTACACCATTCGTTTAGTTGTGCTGCCACTGTTTAGTTAATTCTGCTGCAACTGTCAGTTAGTTCTACTGCCACTGATCTGCCAGTTCTGTTGCCACTGTTCGGTTAGTTCTGCTGCAACTGTCAATTCTGCTGCCACTGTACAGTTAGTTCTATTGTCACTCACAGTTAGATCTACTGGCACTGTCAGTTAGTTCTGCTACCACTATTCAGGTAGTTCTGCTGCCACTGTTCATTCAGTTCTTCTGCCACTATAAAGTTAGTTCTGCTGCTACTGTCAGTTCTGCTGCCACTATTCAGTTATTTCTGCCACCATTGTTCGGTTAGTTCTGCTGCCACTGTCAGTTAGTTCTGCTGCCACTTTTTGGTTAGTTCTGCTACCACTGTATAGTTAGTTCTTCTGCCACTGTTCCGTTAGTTCTGATGCCATTTTTCAGATAGTTCTGCCAACACCATTTGGTTAGTTGTGCTGCCACTGTTCAGTTAGTTCTGTTGCCACTGTTTGGTTATTTCCGCCACCACTGTTCAGTTAGTTCTGCTGCCACTGTAGTTACTTCTGCTGCCACTATTAGAAAGTTTTGCTTCCACTCCCTCCGACACCATTTGGTTAGTTGTGCTGCCTCTGTTTCGTTAATTCTGCCACCACTGTTCGGTTAGTTCTGCTGCCACTGTTCAGGTAGTTCTGCTGCAACTATTCAGTTAATTCTGCTGCCACTATCGGAAAGTTCTGCTGCCATTGTTCAGTTAGTTCTGCTGCCTCGACACTTAGTTCTGCTGCCATTGGTCAGTTAGTTCTGCTGCCTCGACACTTAGTTCTGCTGCCTCTGTTGAGTTAGCTATGCCGCCAATGTTCGGTTAGTTCTGCCATCACTGTTCAGTTAGTTCTGCTGCCAATGTTCAGTCAGTTCTGCCACCACTGTTCAGTCAGTTCTGCTGACACTCTTCAGTTTTTTGCTGCCACTGTTCAGCTAGTTCTGCCGACACTGTTCATTTAGTTCTGCTGCCGTTGTTTAGTTAGGTCTGCTTCCACTCTTCATTTAGTTCTTCCACTGTTCATTTAGATTTTCTTCCACTGTTTGGTTAGTTCTGCTTCCACTGTTCATTTAGTTCCTCTTCCACTGTTCGTTTAGTTCTGTTTCCACTATTCCATTAGTTCTGCTGCCACTGTTCATTGAGTTCTTCTTCCACCGTTCGGTTAATTCTGCTTCCACTGTTCATTTTGTTCTTCTTCCACTGTTCGGTTAGTTCTTTTGCCATTGTTCCCTTAGTGCTACTGCCACTGTTCCATTAGTTCTGCTGCCATTGTTCCTTTACTTCCGCTGCCACTGTTCGGTTAGTTCTGCTTCCACTGTTCATTTTGTTCTTCTTCCACTGTTCGGTTAGTTCTGCTGCCACTGTTCGGTTAATTCTGCTTCCACTGTTCATTTTGTTCTTCTTCCAATGTTCGGTTAGTTCTGCTGCCACTGTTCAGTTAGTTCTGCTGCCGCTGTTCAGTTAGTTCTGCTGGCACTGTTCGGTTAGCTCTGTCGCCGCTGTTCAGTTAGTTCTACTGCCATTGACAGTTCGCTCTGCTGGCACTGTTCTGCCAGTTCAGCCACCACTGTTCAGTTAATGCTGCTATCACTGTCAGTCAGTTCTGATACCGCCGTTCATTTAGTTCTGCCACTGTTCAGGTAGTTCTGCTGCCACTGTTCAGTTAGTTCTTACCTCACTGTTCGGTTAGTTCTTACTTCACTGTTCGGTTAGTTCTGTTGCCACAGTTCAGTTAGTTCTGCTGCCACTATTCAATTAGTTTTACTGCAACTGACTGATAGTTCTGCTGCCACTGTCCAGTTAGTTCTGCTTCCACTGTTCATTTATTTTTCTTCAACTGTTTGGTTAGTTCTGCTTCCACTGTTCATTTTGTTCTTCTTCCACTGTTCGGTTAGTTCCTCTGCCACTCTTCAGTTAGTTTTACTGCCACTGTCAGATAGTTCTACTGCCACTGTTCAGTTGGTTCTGCCTTCACTGTTCGGTTAGTTCTGCTGCCACTGCTTAGTTAGTTCTACTGTCACTGTTCAGTTAGTTCTGCTGCCACTGTCAGTTAGTTCTACTGCCACTGTTCAATTCGTTTTACTGTTACTGTGAAGTTAGTTATGATGCCACTGTCAGTTATTTCCGCGGCCACTGTTCAGTTACTTCTGCCACTGTTTTAATAGTTCTGCTGCCACTGTCCGGTTACTTCTGCCACTGTTTCATTAGTTCTGCTGCCACTGTCAGTTAGTTCTGCTGCCACTGTCATTTCTACTGTGACTGTACGGTTAGTTCTACTGCCATTGTTCAGTTAGTTCTACTGCTATTGTTCAGTGAGTTCTGCTGTCACTGGTTGGTTATTCTGCTGCCACTTTTTTGTTAGTTCTGCTACCACTGTATGGTTAGTTCTGCTTCCACTGTTCGGATAGTTCTGCTGCCACTGTTAGTCAGTTATGCTGGCACTGTTCTGCCAGTTCTGCCAACACTGTTCATTTACTTCTGCTGCAACTGTTCTTTTAGTTCTATGGCCACCGTTCAGTTAGTTCTGCCAACACTGTTTGGTTAGTTGTGCTGCCACTGTTTGTTCTGCTGCCACTGTTCAGTTTGTTCTGCCACCACTGTTTGGTTAGTTCTGCTGCCACTGTTCAGGTAGTTCTTCTGCAACTATTCGGTTAGTTCTGCTGCAACTGTCGGTCAGTTCTTCTACCACTGCTCAGTTAGTTCTGCCGACACTGTTTGGATAGTTCTGCTACCACTGTTTAATTAGTTCCGCTGCCACTGTCAGTTCTGCTGCCAATGTTCAGTTAGTTGTGCCATCACTGTTTGGTTACTTCTGCTGCCAATGTTCAGTGAGTTCTTTTGCCACTGTAAAGTAAGTTCTTCTGCCAATGGTCAGTTATTTCTGCCACCACTGTTCACTCAGTTCTACTGCAACTGTTCAGTTAGTTATACTGCCACTGTTCAGTTAGTTCTTCTGACACTGTTCTGCCAGTTCTGCTGCCACTGTATGGTTAGTTCTGCTGCCAGGGTCAGTGAGTTCTGCTGCCACTGTTCAGTTAGTTCTGCTGCCACTGTTTCGTTAGTTCTGCTGCCACTGTCAGATAGTTCAGCTTCCACTGTTCTGTTAGTTCTGCTGCCAATTTTCAGTTCATTCTGCCATCACAGCCAGTTAGTTCTGCTATTACTGTGCTGTTCATTTTGCTGCCACTGTTTAGTTAGTTCTACTGCCACTCTTTAGTTAGTCATACTGCCACTGTCAGTTAGTTCTGCTGCCATTGTTCAGTTAGTCCTGCTGCCACTTTTCAGTTAGTTCTGCCATCACTGTCAGGTAGTTTTGCTGCCACTGTTTAGTTAGTTCTACTGTAACTGTTCAGTTAATTCTGTCACCACTGTTCAACTAGTTCTACTGCCACTGTTCAGTAAGTTCTACAGCCAATGGTCAGTTAGTTCTGCTGATCCAGATCAGACAGCCATGCTACAACACATTAACTAGTTTTGCTGCCACAGTCAGTTACACTTGCAGCCACTGTTCAGTTCATTCTGCTGCCACAAGTAAGATAGACTGGCTGCCACTTGTAGTTAATTTTGCTGTTATCTGTTAGTTCTGCTACTACTGTCAGTTCTGCTGGCACCGGTCAGGTAGTCCTGCTGCTACTGTTCAGTTTGTCCTGTTACCATTGTTCAATTAATTCTGTTTAGTGTGCCATGCTGTCACAGATCAGTTAATCCCACTCCCAATAAAATAGTCATATCACAAAATCTAATTTAAGATCACATGATGCATTCTAAACTGGGTCCTAAACACTTAATGACAGTGGAATGAAAAATTATCCACCACTTCTGCCAATGCATTTCATGAAACTAGAATTGACATGTGCTCTCCCTCTGCGTGTCACAGTTCCATTCTCTGTGGATCAGTGTAGCCTTTTATGCTAGCTGTAAGCATAACAACACAAATAACAATTTTGATGAATTTTATTGCTTTCCTTGCTCTAAGGATCATGAGGTTACAAAGATGTCCAAAATGCAAAAATATACCACAATTTGTCTCAAACTTACAATGTACGTGCAGCCCAAAGCATTGTGAGTTACTACTTTTTGAGTTGTATGTATTGCCAAGGAGACACCTCTGTCAATCATTATGCAATTTGGTAAATCAATACAGGCTTTTCACTATCATTATAGTTCTAATCTACCATTGGGGGAAAAAAAATAATCAAAGGCAGATATTTAAAATCAAAAAGGCCTTTATAACACATGAGACTGTGTTGCCAGAGGCTTTTACATCCAGATATTTGAAGCTTTTAGTTTATATCTGAAGAACCTCTTTTCATCTAGTGATATCAGGACAGACCACTAGTGCAGTGGGTAGCATGTCTGCTTCTCACAAGAAGGTCCTGGGTTTGATTCTTGGGCTCAAGCATTTATGTGTGGAGTTTGCATGCTCTCCCTGTGCTTTTCATTAACACACTAGGCTAACCAGTAGTCCCAATTTGATGTTAGGTGTGAATGTGATTGTGAATGGTTGTATGTGTGTTGCTCTGCGATAATCTGGCAAGCTGTTCAGGCTGTATCCTGCCTTTCCCAACATAGGGGGCAGAGCTAGTCACCAGTTGCCCTGCAACTATATTATAATTAATCAGTTCAGTAAAAATGTGAGTGAGATTAGAGCATTTCTTATTTTCATTATATTAAACTAGCTTGCAGCATGATACCTTTTGCGATCATTCTAATAGTTTCTCAGTGTGAAAAAAGGACACCTCATTGAATAGTAAACTCTTTATTAAGAAATGTTCACATAACAATATCCAATCTTGTTTTTATTTATTTCTGTAAAATAAAGTGATAGAATATTATGAGAATAATTCCAAAGTATTGACTCCAAGGTATTAATAATGTATTGGAACTTCTTTCTTATTTCACAGACTGTTACAGACTGCTTCTGCAGTTTGTCCCTCTTTCCATCTTTTGTTTTGTTGTAGGAAGTTAATGCGCAGAATTGTGAGAACTGCTTGTGACACAAAAAGTTTCCCATACTTAGAGATGTTTGCTGAGTTTGCTGAAGAAGGAGGAAATAACCTTTATTGTGTTAGACCCAGTGCTGTAGTGGTGGGTACCCACTTGTTTTAGTGGCTGAGTTGCGTGTACTGACGTAATTTGGTCTACTTTCTAGTTGATCAACGTAAATTTCCGTGAATGTGTAAATAAAGAGTGGAGATGAAGTGCTAAATAGTTTCAAAGCCCCTCACAGACCTGTCCTTGTTGGAGGGGGATACCCCCTCCCGCACTGTCCCTGCTCCACCTGCCTCGGTCGCTTCGCTGCCTTCGTGAACTCACTTATTCTTTTGACCACTACAGCACTGGTTAGGCCCTGACCTTTTTTACCTTTCCTGTTTTGCTCAGCGACCATTATGCCTCTGTCTTTCAGCTATGCATAAAAAGGCTTAATTTTTGCACCCCTAGATGGGAGTTCTGAATAAATAGATACGCTTGCACTTCAGTATCGTGTCTCTCTTTTTATCCAACCATCCCCCAGATCAGGTAAGGCTCTTTTGTTTTTCTATTATTAGACTAAAGCCTGCCTAGTTGGCAGTATCTCTCTGGGACAAATATTATGTCAAATAGTAACCCTCATGTGAGTTACCACGAGAAGACAATTTAGTAACCCTTGTGTGAGTTACCACAAGAAGACAATTTTTGTGCACAAGATAGCTTGATTTTCCTCTCTGCTAGACAGCTTTCTCTTTTGTCCTACAATGTGGGAAATATAGGTTCTAAGGTCCCACCTAAGCCTGATCCTGAGGAAGCACCACGGGATTGGATGAACCGTTGTGGATTGGCATTTTTACAGCACCATGGTTGGATAACTTGGCTGGTTGGACTGAATCCCAACTTATGAATTATCCTCAAGTAGGAACATTTAAACCTGAATATTTGATCTCTGCATATAACCAGATCTATGAGGGTCAGGGTGATCCAAATTGGGATTATGATTATATGACTCAAGGTACAAAAGAAATCCCTTCTCAAGGGTACTTCAGAAATAAATCCTAAAATGCCATTGTCTGCATGTGTGGCCAAGTTGCAGCCACCACCTTATAATTACAAAGGTTAGTCAAAAAGTTAATAAAGAAATTATGGCATTTGTCTGAGAACTTTTTGACTACCCCTCGTATAATAAATCTAAAATCGCTACCCTTCAACAGTCATCCCTCTACCCAGCTTTACCTAGCAATCTTCCTTTTGTTAGTTGCCCCACGGTGCCCGCTAAAGGCTTGTGCTCACCCTCAAAGAGTGAGGCTGGTACTGGACTGGCTAAAACTCTTCAGAAAGACCAACCAGCACAAGGAAAGTCTCACATGCATGGTGGTGGTCCTGAGGACACAGCTAAGGAGGATGATGATGATTTTGTGCCATCTCACTCTAATTTTAGAAACTGCTGTTGACTCATGCCTTGTTTTGTACAATGTATACAGAATGATTTTACTCGTATGCTTGATGGCTATCAACTGTCGCCAGGACAGTCTGTTCATGTTCCTATGCAATATTATCCCAGGGAAGTCTGATTTTTGTGTTCCTTAAAATCAATATGTTATTCGTACTCTACCTGTTAGGTGAGTATGAAATGGGGGAATTGATAGAATATTATTAGGACTATTCCAAGATATTAATCATGTATTGAGTCTTCTTTCTTATTTCACAGACGGTTACAGAATGCTTGTACAGCTTGTTCCTCTTTCCGTCTTTTGTCTTGTTGTAGGATGTTAACCCACAGAATTGTGAGAACTGCTTACTACACAAAAAGTTTCCCATACTTAGAGATGTTTGTTGAGTTTGGTGAAGAAGTAGGAGATGACCTTTATTGTGTTAGATCCTGTCCTTTTTTACATTTCTTGTTTTGCTCAGCGACCATTATGCCTCTGTCTTTGAGATGTGTATAAAAAGGCTTAATTTTACACCTCTAGATGGGGAGTCCTGAATAAACAAATACGGTTGCACTTCGGTGTGGTGTCTCTCTTTTTATTCAAACATCCCCCCAGAGCTCTTTGGAGGATGAGAAAGAGGCTGACAGTGAGCGGAAGGAGTGAGAACAAGAGTCCTAACAGAAAGTGATTGTAATTAAACAACATAAATTAACATATTTTTAGTCATCAAACAAAAGATATGGACTACAATGCATATTTCAATGGAGGAAAAAATTAGGACACCCCACATATACTCCCACTTAAAATGGCTATAATCACACACAGGTGCATGAGATCAGGTGCACATGATCAGAACATCATTACCCAGCATTTGAAAAGAAGGCTTGCACAATTTGAACCTCAGACTTTTAGTTTAGATTGCCCCTGTCTGTTGAAGTGAGACTGAACACCATGGTGAGTCCAAAGAGCTGTCTTAGGCCCTCAGAAAGAAGATTGTGGCTGCTTATTAGTCTAGGAAAGGATTTAAAAAGATCTCACAAGAATTTGACATCAGCCGTTTCAGCATTGTTTACAAGTGGAGCACATTCAAGACAACTGCTACCATGCCCAGGTCTTGCCGTGCAAGCAAGTTCACCCCCAGAGAAGACCGTGAGATGCTATAATAATTCATCAAATGTTCTTTAACTATCACCATGGGAACTACAGCAGGCTTTCACTACTGTCAATGTGAAAGCGCATCTGTCTACTATCAGAAAGAGACGACACAAGTTTGACCTTCATGGGAGGTGTGCAAGAAGGAATTTTTTTGCTCTCCAAAAAGAACATTAAGGCCAGACTGAAGTTTGCCAGAGAGAACATAGACAAAGACCAGGTCTTCCGGAATAATGTTCTTTTGGACAAATGAGTCTAAAGTTTAATTATTTGGACACCAGATCAGAAGACATGTTTGGCAGAAACCAAATACAGCATTCTGGGGAAAGAACCTCATACCAAGTGTAAGGCATGGAGGTGGAAGTGTCATAGTTTGGGGATGCTTTGCTGCAGCAGGACCTTGCCAGATCACCATCATAGAATCCACCATGAATTCTACTGTGTATTAGAGTGTACTTGAACATGTGAAACCATCTATAATAATAATAATAATAATAATAATAATAATAATAATAATAATAATAATAATAAAGCTGAAGTGAAACGACACTGCAACATGACAATGATCCAAAGCATAGCAGTAAATCCACCAAGGACTGGCTGATAACTAAGTGGAGAGTCCTGCAAAAGCCCAGAGCTTAATCCTATTGAGATGTTGTGTAGTGACTTGAAACGGGCTGGGCATGCAAGAAAACCCACAAATATCTCACAGCTGAAAGAATTTTGCAATGAGGACTGGGACAAACTTTCCTCAGATCAATGTCAGACACTTCCCCAGTGCAGCTAACTGGGTTATCAAAGGCCGGCCATGTCTCTCACTGTCTATGGTGAGGGGCATGTAAAAGAACCATTGCTGATGTTCGTCAAGAGTAGGCTGC
>JAQNCB010000014.1:1540270-1552046 GCA_030068295.1 Euristhmus nudiceps
ACTAGTTCTAGACTGGCCAAGACTCGAGTCTTCAATAGTCTTGAGGAAAAGTCTTCGAAGTGGAATAGCCCCTTAACTTGTTCTAACACATGAACACACAAGCAGTTGTAATTACACAGAAACAACACCAACATGATTAAAAGAAAATGATTAATATAAACTGAATTAAACTAAATTATCCTTTAATTCTCTAGACTTATCTAGTATGATAAACGTTAGGTAGTTTGATGCATAGCATAATATTTAGGCTATTGCCTGAATATTGAAGCAAATGTTTTAATATAAAAACATGTGCAAGACTAAACAATACGAGAAAGATGAGCAGTGATTTTCCACAAGCTATGTGCAAAAATCAAGTACACAAGGTTAAATGAAGTTATTCAGTCACACAGAGATGAATACGTGGCAATTCACATCTTCACAAATACATTCTTACAATTCCCTTCTTTTATACTAGAATTATCTAGTATAATACTTTAGGCAATCTGAAGCATAGCATAATATTCTGGCGGCCGTCAAGGGGAGGCTGAAGCCTATAATCGACCAACACTGGGTGAAGGTGGGGTACACCCTGAACAGTTCATAATGCACACACAACCATTTACAATTGCACTCAGGCCAAGGGACAATTTCGAACAGCCAGATGTGCATGTTTTTGGACTGCGAGAGGAGCTCCGAGAACCCAGAAGAAACCCACACAAGCATAGGAAGAACATCCAAACAACACCCAGAAACACCCTCACCAAGCTGGGGACTCAAACCCAGGACTTTCTTGCAGTAAGGCAAATGTGCTAACCACTACTCCAACAATGTCCTGACCAAAAAAAAAAAAAAAAAAAAAAAAAAAAAAAAAAAGTGTCTTCATTAACCATTGTAATTTGGGGTTCCCAAGTCACATGACATGGTTCATTACCCAGTAAAGCCATAGTCATGCATTGCAGAGAGTCAAGAAAGACCAGAGGTTATACTTTCTCTCCCCAATAACCACCAGCCAATTGTGTGCTTCTGTAAATTCATCTATTGGATTGACCGCTAACAGCACTTTGACAGTAAATATATTATAATTTTTATATTATTTTAAATAATAATAATAAAAAAAATAATACATTTTATATTATATATTATATTATATATAAAAGTATGTGTCTTGGAGGAAGCACGTCAGGTTTCACCTTCCTCACGTAAAGAACTGCTGTGTGATAAATCTTGCAGGTGGGTGAGAATAGGTGAAATACCAAATTAATAAGCTAAGATGACAGAAATACAAAACCACTGTATTAAAATTATGCTGCAGGCAGATCTAGAGGAAAATTGAGAGTGGAAAAAACCTGTAGAGACAACAGGTTTGTTAATCTGTCAACAATTCCAGGTAGTTTTGATGTTCGCTGCAGATTAGAAGTGCAGTCCAAGAAGGGCAAGAAAATTCAGCAGTACTCCTCTTTGAAAAGTTTGGCATGTCACCTCAAATCAACTGACTTCAAAGCAGCAGAACAAGGAAGACCAAGTAAATCACCACAACTCCATCAAAGACTGGTGGACCTAGTTTCTCAGCGTTTTTCCATTTTTATTTTACAATACCAAAGCCATCAGCACTTCAGCATCTCAGCTCTGCAAATATTTCAGAGACATATTGGGCAAATATTCACGGAGGGCCATGTCAGTGTATATAGCACTCAGATGCCACATGTTTATCAGCCATGAGAGCTTCATAGCAGGCACAATTTACAACATTCAACACACTCCACAGAGAAGCAAAAAAGCCCATTAGATTGATCAAACACCTCCACGGGGATTGAGAATGAGGCAGGGAACTGAGGCACAACCAGTTGCCAGCACTCATCATGGCATGCACATAAAATATTAGGTAGTCCCAAAGAACCATAATTATTCAACACTGGGAAATTGGGGCCCAAATTATGAATTTTGAACAAGGTCTTGCACATTTTAAATGATGATCCTACCACACTACACTTGATGCCTATGGACTAAACCAAAAAGAATCTGGGGTCAGAGTGCCGGGTCAGCCATAACATACCACCCGGAGTACTGACAGTCAGGATGCTCGAGCATCCAACAGTTTTGGCCTTTGCCAGACCATTAACTGATGAGCCATTACGTCACCATAGCCAGATTTTATGCTGCCAAGGACAGAGCTTGTTCAACTTCAAATTACACAAGAGCAGACATTTTGTGAATAATAACTGATGGGATTATTAAAAAAAAAAAAAAAAAAAAAAAAAAAAAAAAAAAAACACACACACAATAGTGCAACTTGAAATCAAAATGGACAAGTTAAGCAGTAACCTTTCACCGCGGTTACCTGCCTGTCCTTTTGGTATCTCCGTTTATGGCCTGAAGTGAATCGGAAATATCAACAAAACCAAGAGCTTGCAACCTCAGGACATTGAGACTTGTCTTCCCATCTCAGAAGCCAGCAGCAGCCATAGCACTAATTAATACAAATTGTTAACAATTTGGGTACCCCCAGTATATTAACACGAGCGTATTACCCACAGTCACAAAACACAGTAATAGTTCACAAGTTTTAAGAGAGTCTGAACAAAAATATCATGTGTAAAAAATGACGACGACAAACTGTGGCTACTTCAAAGTACCTTTAACATCCATATGAGAATAACGGCTCAACTGAACTATACCGTCATCTGATATTGGGTTCGTTCCTTCTGAAAGTTTTTGGGAATATGGGATATAAAAATGTTATCCCTCACTTCATTTCCATATAGACTGGATAGTGTGTACATAGACTGTGTTTAAATGTTTGGTCTCCTACTTTTGTATTTTAATACTTCTCCACCAAGTTAGCGCCAGACTCATTTGACAGACCCTTATTTTTCCTGCCCTTCAGCTAAACCACTCCCCTTGAAGACATTCTTTGTCCAGAAATAAAGATAAATTGCTACTTTCTACATCTTCATCAATAAGTCCTGAAAAATTTACAGCTCAAAAGTCTGAGGACTGTGATGTATATTATACACTGACATAATGTGATAAATAAACCAAAACTTACCAACTCCTTACACTACATACAATTTCTACTGGATTTTATTAGTTACATCTTGTGGATCAACTTAGCATGAAGTCTTCAAAACAGAGCAAACCATCAGCCTGTGGAATTGATGTCCAAATTAAAAGTCCTTGAAACCAGACATCTAGATTGTCATTAACTTAATCACCCAGCCTTTATTAAACACAGATTCATTGTCGTATGTTTGGCAAATCTAATGTGCCCTGAAACAAGCTTAATCGTGCCGTAATTCTGGGAGACTTAAAGAGAACATCAAAAACCGATGTTGCAGTATTTCTCACAGCCAAAGCTTTCTTTGAATCTGTGCTGGAAAGACACAGAAGGTTAAGACGGATCTGGTTTCACACTTTATTCGCACATCGAGCTGGCTGGGTCTTGACTTGGCACGATCTACGTTACATGTGGCACATTTTGCACATACTTTAGTGGAACTGTTTCTTGTTGCGAATACACAGTTATGGAGTTTTCCTTGGCTGCAAAACAGTGACCCAAGGCTGTCTGCAAACCAAATGAGCAACCGTCTCTAATTTGAGGCTGTAGCAGTATGCATTCTTTCTCTCCACTGTCATTCATGGTTTACACCAATGCTCACTATACCTGTTCCTGAAGATCTGCCTTCCTACATGTTTTATACACTTCAATTAGATGATCAATGACTTCTTACGGTCAGTGAATGTGGACATGATGAGGGTTGAAGTCTTCAAGAGGATGATCTCCAAGAACTGTTGTAGGCCATTGGTTTACATAGATGGTTCCTGGACATCATACTGATCTCTGGTGGCAGTAAGTCAAAGAGCACTGAAAGAGGTTTCATTATTTACATCAGTCCATCCATACATTATCTATGTTGCTTAACCATCAGGATCCCAGAAGAAGCTAGACCCCATCCCAGCTGACTTTGGGTGGGAGGTGGGGTACACCCTGACTAGATTGCATGGCTCCCACAACAGATAATGAGCTGGAATTTCCTTCGATGATCTTGATAACTTCAATAATTATTAATGCCTGGATGAGATTGAAAATGTGATCCGAGCAATAATTCCACTTACACTTCACATGTATACCTCTTGTGTATGAAAAGAAGAGAGTGATGTCTCAAGCCAAAAAGTCAAGCAGTGAGAGTTTCCATCTTCAACCAAAAGGCATGTCTGGAAAGTAACTGCTTGTATTTCAAAATCCTTGTGAGTGCATGAACATAGGTTGACCTAAATGCATGCTCTGTTTCGAAAAAAAATCTGATCCAAGCCAATGGGTTCAGCAGAAAGTTAGCATGACCCTCAGATCACTGCTGATGATACCACATTCATTGGCAAGGAGTTGCAGTGGTTTCCTGAGATCTCTAGGATGGCTGCTTACTCACCACTAATGCTGGGAAAACAGAAGCTAATCTTTGCAGCACAAACTGTTCCCACTGCTGCCCATTTATCTTCATAATAACTGTCTCTAACAAGACCTTGTACATCAAAGGATCATGAACGGGATTGAGTTGATGAATGAACAGACATGCCAGGTTGGACCTTTTAAGGCCACCGTGGCGTGGATACCACATGGTGGTTGGGTATCAGAATGGATTTTTTTTATGCCATGTTTCCTGTCATTCCCAGGTCTAGGATAGTTTTATGGAGAAGAATGATAAATAGACCTCTTTCCTCAATCATTAATCATCGTTAATGTATTTGGTCTAAAAATCACTTGTACCAACTTTCGATCATAATTACTGTGATGAGTACATTGAAATATGGATGTTTCAAAAATATAGACTTCAGGCAAAAAGATAAAATCAGGCTAATTTGTAACAGCTACAGCTTCAAATCCTTATTTGAAGATCACTGCAAAGGCAAGACATTTACACGAGGCTTGAGGCAGCATCCTGAGAACATTACTTTGAATGACGTGAACACAAACATTCCAAGATTACAGGCTTCACTTCCATCAAATAAAAGCATAACCCTGGCCTAGTCAGACAACCTTGGGCAGTAAAAAAAGTTCATGATCACCAAAATCCACACATACTTCAATTTTCAAGGCCTGTACAAAATCAAGGGTACTTGCTCCAGCCTTTTGTTCCTAAGCTACAAAAGCAAGTGCACCTCCAAAACAATAAGACTGAAGACAGATAATCTCTGGCATCTTGGAGGCAGTGAACTCATCCTTTTACAATCCCTCCGTCTCTCAAAACTCGTTCATTGTTTTGCTCCAGTGCTGGGCCAGCTGTGAGGAGATCTTAGAAGGATGCCTCTCTGAAGATCAGATCACTTCATCCATACCATCCAGGGAAAAACATGACTCATCAGAACATAACACTGATTATCTAAAAGAGCCTTGCGCTGGATTTTAGAAGTACATTTTCCTGATAATTTGACACTGATCACCAACCAACATCTGTCTAGTGGGGCTCAATCTGAAATTCTGTGAGATTACAGAGGATGAATTCCAGGGTCTTGTTTTCAGCCTGCATACTTGAAGATGGTGATTAAAAGCTCCCCCCCAGAACTGGAATGTAATCCATCTATGTAGTTCTGAAAGAACTATGCCTGTTAGGTCCAATAAATTGTTTTTATAACCAACTAAGAAGCAGGCATACTTTTAGCTCTGAGCCATGCAGCTACGATTGCACGCTGATCTGATTCTTCAAATTATTTTGCACCTCCAACAGAAGGCATCAAGTTTCTTCCTTTTCTGAACAGCACTAAAAGCCATGGAATTCATACATTCCCCATTGATGTTTCTGCTTCCAGTAATGAAATCTGTCTGGTGACCAGATGTGGAAAAAAGACAAGCAAAAAAAAAAATTAATAAAAAAATTTAAAAATTCTTGATCGCAAAGTCATCGGAGTCATATTTGAGCTCAAAACTTCTTTCAATTAAGGTGTTAAGTGGGTGGAGACATTGTTTTTGCGTGTTGAGAATCACTTCGTAATGAAGGATGAGCCACAGTAGAGTTCCAGATACCAATGCAAATTTACATCACTGGCCTGTATGCATTTGTTTATACAAGCTGGGTGATGTAAATGGGAGATCGAGGACCAAGGATTCAACGGATCTGGCAGAACTTCAAGAGACCAACAGCTGGAGACTCATTCTTTAAGACACTCTGGAAATGACCAGAAGATAAAACCAGACAATGACATGAATTAAATTAGGCCCCTCCTCCAGGCGGGACCCTGGTGGCCCACATCCGGGCAAGAGAAACTGTGTCCTTGTATCTTTTTATCCATAGGGACAAAACATCTCTAAATGCCTACCTGGCAAGGAAGAGACCCAGGATCGACCCAAAACACGCCAGAGCCTCTCAATTGGAAGAGCGAGAGAGAGAGAGATCTGGACCTCACTGCTTAGGCTGCTGTCTCCGCAAGCCAACTCAGCATTAGGTGGCATATGATACTGAACTGGTAAAACTTACCCTCCATTAATTTAATCCAAATTTATGTAATTTGTTTCCATCTTCTTTGGGTTTTCCTTTACTAGACAGCGCTTTAAAAACAATTTTATGTCACAGCAGCTAATATGGGAGGGATTTTTGTTTTAAATTAACCTTCGTTCACAGTATACTATACATATTATTCAAATGAAAACAAAATATAAAAATTTAAAAAATGAATAATTAACAGTAAATAAAATAAACAAATTTGCCTTTAAAACATGCATAAATTCCTCTTAATTAATAATCTGGCCTCTTGAAGAAACATTTACCTTAAAAATAAAATCTCTCACTACATTATCATTGGTGGCACAGTGGTTAGGGTGCTGGGCTCATGCTCAGTAGGTCATGGGTTCGAATCTCGCTTAGACCCCCACCGTGCCAAGACTCCAGGGCCGCAAGTGTGCCTCTGTTCACCCAGCAGTATAAATGGGTACCAGTTAAAAAAAATAAATAAATACAGGAAAGGTAGCCTGTGATGGGCTCACGTCCCTTCCAGGAGTTGAACTCCTAGTTGCTTCACACTACAAAAACCGGAGATAAGCACCGGCACTGATGAATCACTACACTCGGGGCTAAAATCCCAACACGCTTATTATTGTTGTAACAATAACTCCTCTCTCCATTAAACAGAAAAACAGTTAGAATTATAATGAATATAATATAAAACCATGGCCTAATGGTTAAAAAAGCAGGTTAGATTCCTTAACTATCAGGATAATATGCTGATAATATGGTGGGTTGAACGGACAGCGCCTGCCCCTACCTCCAGTTTCACAGGTGAATTGACCTTAAGCAAAAACCTTACCCCACAACTGTTCTCCAGGCACCACCCTGCTGCTGCCCACTGCTCAGAGTGTGTGCATACTTATTTTTGCAGGTGTTGAATCCAGAGCCTTATTTCACTTGTGGGATTAACATTAAAAAAACATAAACACCTTGATTTTTATCTTTACTAAAACAAGACAAAATTGATCAAAAGAAAATGCAATAGATATGCATTAGACCTTAGATATTTGCACATGTATATGATAGCCCAGATAAAACAAAAATTACATTTACAAATAAATAACTGAATTAATGTACAAGTCTTTATTAATTAATTATGAACAGAATAGTTCTTATCATTTAAAATCATCAAGCTTACCACTTTCATAGAAGAACCACCTTGTCTGGATGAAACAATCTCTCAAAGGAAAAGTCTGAGTTCTGTAGACCTGAACGCATTCCGATGTAGACGATCATACACGAGTACATGTAATTGCCGCGACCTGCGCATGATTCAGTCTCATCAGTTACTTATTACAAACGTCAGGTGCTGGAACATGTCCTGATGTTCGAGTAGAAAATGTTATGAATTACAATATAAACAGTGATTATTTAAAAGAAAAAGAAAGGAAAAACCGCACTAAACTTTCGCACTAAAAATGGCCACTTCGGATAATGCCGAATCAGGAGTCTGGAAAACATTACATGAAGACAATTTGAGTTGTTTTCAAAGTGTTAGCGATTTCAACACCAATCATCCTCCATCCAACAGAAATGTTGACACAAGCGGGTTCCACCCGTCTAATAAAATCACACAGGATTTGATTATAGCATGAACACTCTGAGCTCTTGCTCCCTTTTGCTGAGCCTGGCGTGCTCTCTCTGATTTCACCGCACTGCATAGTCCCGCTAAGCGTGTTTAGGAAATGTTGTGCGATGGCATGATATCCGAAAGAAACAAGCACGAGCACATGCAAGAAAGAATAGATATTTTCTCTCCTATATTTTTAGATTTATCACTTCATATGTGACCAATGAACCTTTGTGCAGTATAATAAACAAGCAAAATCATCTAAGATGTATTTTTGGGTCAAGATGTGTGCTGACTATACTGAACCCAACATTCCAGGTTCACTCATGTAAAGTCCACTAGAGGAACATGTTCACTAGAGGATAGCAAGTGATCAGTTAGGGGAAAGTCATCAGTTTATCATTTGCTCTACACAAGAGTATCTCTGGCTCTCACATGGAATGTTATCTCAAGGGGGGGAAAAAAAACTATGCAGACAAATATGTCAATTATCCAAATGTATGTCAAGTTATACGAGTTTCATTAGAAAAAACAAGTCCATTTAACAGCTGTCCTCTTCAAGGGCTTTGCCTTCAAAGCTGTGGTTGATGGATTAGCGGTCCTGTTGCAGCCTTTCCCCAGTACCTGAGCCACATTTAGAGTCAGCATTTGGGGCAGCTCCTCTGGGAACTTTACTTGGGAAGCCATCTCATCTTGAGCCAATTCCTTCTCTGCTGTCTTTTTCTGAAATTTTATTTTTTGGTGTAATCATTTTTGGGAAGGTTGAACATTTCTCAGCCATTTCCTCATTACCTCATTCTCTGTCCATTGTGCTTTGAGCCTTTTGGCCATGGTTGAAATTTTAGCTGTCCCGGACCCCCTATGGCCTTTCTCAAGCCCTTGATCAGTGTTTGAGGACTTTACCTATGGGGGTCTCTTCAGTGCAGTCTTCTCCAAAGTCATGGCTTGGGATCATTTTAGAAGTCATCTTTTTTGAGGCCTGTTTCTTTGAGGCCATCTCATCTGGCTCTGCCATTTCCTTATCCGCTGTTTCCATCATGTCCATCTCATTCACAGTGCACTCTTTCACAGCAATCTTCTTTTTGGCTTTGTTTTTTGGGGCTATGGTTGTGTTTTCAGCCCTTCTAGATTCCTTATGGCCTTTCTCACGGACCTGATGCATATTTGAGGACTTTCCCTTTGGGCGCATGTTCTCCAAATCTGTCCCTTCTGGAGTCTTTACTTGGGACACTCTCTCAACTGGGGTCATTTCCTTCTTGGCAACCTCTTTTGTAATCATATTTTTTGGGGCCTTTTCCTTTCGCGCACGCTTACCTTCTTCAGAAGTGCCACCCTTCTTCTTTGGAGCAGTTTCCTTCAAAACTTCCTCCTTTAAGGTCTTGGATGAGGCTTTAGCCCTTCTTGATTTCTTGCACACATTCTGTGATGTTTGAGCCACATTTAGGGCCATCTCCTCTGGAACTGCTCCCTCTGGGCTCGTCACTTGGGACCCTCTCTCATCTAGAGTCAATTCCCTCTTAGTGGTCTTTTTAGAAGTTATTTTTTTTGGGCCCTTTTCCATTAGAGCAGTCCTACCTTTCTCAAACATGTCCATGCCAGTCTTCTTGGGAGCTGTTTCTTTTAGGCACCTGGTTGAGGGTTTAGACCTTTTTGAGCCCTTGCGGAATTTCTCTGGCTCTTGAGCCATACATGTGGCCATATCCTCTAGGGGCACGTCCTCCAGAGTATGTACTTGAGAAACTTTATCATCTGGGTAGCATTTCATCACAACCCTTGAAGTTGTCTTTTTTGGTGCCTTTATTTTTGGGTTTGTCTGACTTTTCTCGTCCATCCCCCCATCAGTTGACTTAACTGTGACCATTTCAGTCAAGTCTTTCGGATCAGTCTTCTTCTGGGCTTTGTCCTTTTGGGCCATGTAGGAGGCTTCAGATGTTCCGGATCCTTTATGGTCTTTCTCAAGCAATTCATCCACTGGGGTCTTTACTTGTAAAGGCATCTCCTTTGGGGATGTCCCCTTCTTTGCAGTCTTCTTTAAAGTCATCTTTTTTGGAGCAGATTTCTTTGAAGTGGTCTTACCATCATCAGCTGTGTCCTTGCCAGCTTTCTGCTTTGGAGCAATTTCCTTCTCAGCTGTCTTCTTTAAGACTTCTTCCTTCAGGGTCTTAGTTGAGGGTTTTGCCCTTCTTAAACCTTTGCAACCTTCCTCTGCCACATGTGACACTTTTGGAGCCAGCTCATCTGGTACCATCTCATGTAGGGTCATCTCCTTTGGAGTGTTTAATTGGGAAACTTGCTCATCTGGGGCCAAATCCTTTTCAGCAGCCTTTGAAGAAATTTTTTTGAGGGCCTTTAACCTCAGAGATGTCTTACTTTTCTCAGCTATTTCCTCATTAGCAGTCTCAAATGTGGTCATTTCATTTTCAGTAAAGTCTTTCAGACCAGTCTTCTGGGCTTTGTCCATTTGGGACCTGGATGAGGTTTTAGCTTCCCTGGATCCCTTGTGGCCTTTCGCAAGCAATTCATCCACTGGAGACTTTACTTGTAAGGACATCTCCATTGGAGGTGTCTCCTTCCTGGCAGTCTTTCTTGAACCTTTACGTTCTAGAACACCTCTTGAACCTTTGCGGCCCACCTTTGGCACTTGAGCCACTTTTGCCAATTCCTTCTTGGCAGCCCCTTGTGTAGTTGTCTTTTTTGAGGCCTTCATCTTTCCTTTACTTCCAGTCTGAACCTCCTCATCCATGTCCTTACCAGCCTCAGTTGACTCAAAGATTTTTTCCCGTGGGGCTTCGGTTGAGGGGTTGGCTGTTATGGATCCCGTGCAGCCTTTGTCTGGCTCTTGAGACACCACTGAATCCTAACAGAGTAAAAGTCCAAAAAACTAATTCTCAATAAATGCATATACTTCTAACCAGTCATGCCTACAACTGACAATCCACCTCAATACGACATTCTGCATCTCCGGGTAATTTAATTCCTAGGTAACCTGTTAAAACACAAGTTGTTTACACAATAATATTACTTTTCAGTTGTTAACTAATAGTGTCTCACACCTTCTCCAATTTCAGCTACAGACAGTAACATTATTGCAAAGCACTAATAAAATTGAAATGCACAGAGAATTACTTTGATTCACTTTCCTAGAAAAGGAAGCAAGAGGACTTGTTTTTTCCTAAAGAAAAGTGACTAAGTGCAATTAATGTTTTGCTTTTTAGTTGTTGTTTAACAAAGAATTCCAAAAAAAAAAAAAAAAAAACAGATAGTGTTAAATGAACTTATAACAGCATGACAAAAATAAAGCGATGATCTATACTTTAATTGTGATCTCCTCTGCATCCTTTTCCTATCTGGGTTTTGGAGCATTGGAAATTGTTTGGGATTTCGCAGCTTTAAGGACTTCCCTTAGCACTCATCCCACCTTTGACTTTCTTGAAACCATATTTATTGGCTGTTAAATAATAAGCCACATTTCTTGCAGATAATCTCCATCTAGCAGCAATGGAGGAGGTACATTTAAAAGGTGATTTCAATATTCTGCATCCATGAATATTTAAAGTTTAAAAGCTCCGACCATTTCTAGCCACTTCTTTGGATTAAGTACGACTGTTCTGACTAAGTAAAACCTGTGTGCATTTCACATTTATGTCTTCAATTCTGCCAGTTCCACCGTTATAGCAGATATGTTAAACGAAAAAAAATCCAAACTTTTTTTTTAACTTGTGTATATATA
>JAQNCB010000014.1:1627175-1640449 GCA_030068295.1 Euristhmus nudiceps
ACAGGGATGGATGGAGGCAGATGATTCGCTGTGGCGACCCCTGATGGGAGAAGCCGAAAGAAAAGTAGTAGTAGTTCAGGGATGTGGGTTAAAAGTGGTGAAAACTATTTTTAAGTCTAACGTAGATATGGGCATTTGTTTACTTGGCCGCACCCTCTAAAAACACTCGTATAGTAGAAACCAAGATAGAATAACATTACCGGTTAATTTAATTATATTAGCGCTAATAAAACGAACATAACTAAGACACTATGAAAGCTGCAAAATTTTAAACCATCTACAAGCATGTGCCTGAAATCTTACCTTCCTTGTTGTTGTTCCGAATTCTTTTCATCAGTGATCCCTGATCTTTTTCCAGTAAATAATCATTTATGTCCACCCACATGGATGTTGGCCACTTCTCCTTGCCAACCGTGAATAAGAGAAATGGGGTCGGGAATTTTTTTTTGTTCCGTCACTCAGTCAGCAATGTTTGATAGTTGTCCTGTATAGCGTCGGCTTCTTCTCCTTTGGTCAGAACGCACGGTAATTTCAATATTTTAGCTGCATATTCCAGTGCCACTAATTCTACCTTACATTTGGCGTTAGTGGGAAGCCAACGACATTTACAGAATGCATTTAGGTCGTCAACTTTACACCTCTGAAAGTCCTCAATAGTTGTAGTGTCGCTAACCTGCATGTTGAATTCAGCTATTTCACTGGATTCAGTGGATCCTTTGGTAGCCGCGATCCCATAATGCCGTGCGCACCACGAAATGTGCAATAGGCTTATTGTTCAATGGGGAAACACCTTTCTGATATTGCTCCACTATCTTTCTGCGCAGAATTGGGGGAAATTGGTGATCCTCTACCCATCTTCTCAGAGACACTGCCACTCTGAGAAGCTCTTTTTATAATCATTTTGCCAATGGACCTCATTAGTGGTAATTGGTCTTCCAGCTGTTTGTTATAAGTGCAATTGACTTTTCCAGCCTCTTATTGCTACCTGTCCCAACTTTTTTGAGATTTGTTGACTCTAAGGAATTTAAAATCAACATATTTTCCCCGTAAAATTATACATTTTCTCAGTTTAAACTTTTGACCTGTCATCTATGTTCTGTTCTGAATAAAATATTGAAATTTGGCACGTCCACATCATTGCATTTAGTTTTTCTTCACAATTTGTATAGTGCCCCAACTTTTTTGGAATCCGGTTTGTAGTTAACTCCTGTTCTTCCTCACATTATAGAAGGTATAAAGTTATTAAAGCTGCATCGTTATTAAACCGACTGAAAAATCGAAATGTTCTGACACATAAAAGTAATTTTAAGCTTACGCTATAAACCACAATACATCTTCATGAAATAAAAATAGAAAAAAAAAAAAAAAGGATTTGCATTAATGTAAACTAGTGATTTTAATTAATAAGCTAACACTTTGTTTCCAATCAGACATTGGTGGAGTCTTTAACAGCACAGTGGTAAAACCAAGGCAGGTACACAACCATGTCCTTAAAGTGACTTTTATTATAAGCATCTTACAAGAGAAACGCACAAAGCAACACCAGTAACTGACATTTAAATGACCTGTACTTTTCGGCTTTCTCAGTGCATGCATCAGATACATTACAATGTTATCATGATCGGCATCATTCCTACAGTCATCAACTTGTATCAATACATAAAACAACAAAAGACATGTTCCATAGATCACACTTAGCTCGGGGTCTAGGTTTACCCAGCGTGTATAAACCCGACTTACTCAAATAGAACAATAAAGGCTATAAAAGAAACATGGCACTCAGTACATCACTCCTCCAGTACGGAAATGTGAAAAAAAAATACCTCTCTTTAGATGCAAGGTCTCATTAAGTGGTTCTATCATCCAAAAAATCAATCAAACAAAAAACATTTAGAGCCCTATTATATATAAAACAGACCACTGGTTAACTTCGAGTTAAAGTAGGATAATGGTTTCTACGGCTATGTTCTAGCATACAGTACACACAGGTAAACAGAAACATGATTTTTGGTACTTTGGAGCACTTCCTACGTTTAAAAAAAAAAAAAAAAAAAAAAAAAAAAAGAAAAAAAAACACGGCCGATGGCGATACATGCTTCATGAACTGCTATATAATACAGATGCACCACAAGAGGTGCCCTGTGGATGGGCAGCACTGGAGGAAGAAGTGGAAGATCACAAAGTTTATCTCGTCCAGACCTGGGATAAACTTCACTGTCTGGAGCATTGACATACATTTATTAGAATAACGGAAGATATCATATACCTAACAATAATACACAATCGACTATTTGAGGCAGCCTTGCTTGCAACATGTTTCAGCAGAATTTAGCTGTAAGGATAAACTTTTACTTTTTTTTTATTTTAGATTTTTAAAGGCAATAAGATTGCCATGGTTAAATTATAATTCATTTTATTTAATATCTGTTTCAGCACTACTAAGATGGATAGGTAGTTACCTTAACTAGCTTAGGGAGTCATGTACATTTCTGCGTACGTACTGTAAATTCAATTCCAATATTGTCCACTTATTGAGATATAATCGATCCTTAGAGAGTTACTTAAGAGATATGTCTAGTGCATTTCTATTCAAGACAAATCTGACTGGAATGAATCAGAAACATGCATAACCTGACTCTGAAAATTTATATACCTTTTCTCATGTTAATATCAGCATAACATTGACATTAATAAATTTACTAAATTTGACCCCGGTTCTTAGTACTACAGCACAGTTGGCCAGCTAATTAGCTAACAGTCCAGAGCTAAAAGTTACTTAAATCGTTTCAGTATACACTAAAAAGTTACATTTACTCTAAAATTCTTTCAAACAGCAGTCTTACATCTGACTACCCAGTGCAGACAACCGCCTACAAGTAAATCCAATAGGGCTGTGACCATTTTATAAGCAAGTTGCCTCAAAAAGACAGAAACTACGGAAAAGTTACGATCAGACTAGAACAAAAAACTAACACATGAAGCCATATCCAAAGCCGAACCCCCACCAAAACATATTCACAATACTCTCCACTCCCCGAAGTTCCCAAAGGCACATTAAGATGTGTGCAGGATTATTAGAATGATTTATTGGCTATGCTTCATCAAATGAATCCTATAAATAAATAAACCTGCATTATTCACATCCAGTTAGACAAGTTAGCTGCCATATGAACTGACGCCAACATATTTACCATAAACTTCATTTTTCTTTTCATAAAGCAGACATAAATACATACTGTAATGGTATTTGCTGAATCTGTTCAAAATTTGGTTTTGCTCTGAATTCATGGTAAGTTGGAAAAAAGCAACTGCGTATATATGAAACCCCAGAACCCAGAAAACCACCATTCACATTCAGCATGAGCTCTTTTACCGGCTGCTCAGAAAACATAAGATAAGTTTAACAGTTTTTTATCCCAGGTCCGATTTGTTAATTCTAGCACCTAGCTGAACCAAACATTGTTGAGAGATGGCCAGATCAGCTTGAGAATTCACATATGGGCCTTTAAAAAACATTTCTTTCCAAATCACACCAATTCTTAATGAAGATTTCATATATCAAGGTTATACGTTTGTAGACATCAGAAGTTGAAGTCTTCTTCACAGTTCTTAAACCAGTCCGACAGCAATCACAAAAAATATGAATTATGGTGACTCCAAAAGGCAATTACGAATCCAGGAACCAAAAAAAATAAGAAATGATCTACAGTAGCAATCTTGAGATGCAGTTGTTGGTGTATGTGCGATCACATCGGCAGTTTATAGTCTTGGTAGGCGTATCCTTCGGTAAGCGGGTAGGCATTTGAAGATCAGAATTTAAAATTTTGCAAGAAGAGTCTTTGCATTGTGTGTACAAATAATGGTCTTTGTTTGGGTGAACGGTGGAAAAGGACGGATTGGTAATAATACACACTGAATTATTTTAATTAATTCCAAGGCATAACTTACACTTACTGCTCATGCTAAGGTGTTTACAGTACTGACAGCACCAAAAGCAGGCACAGCTCTAGAGTTAAAAGTAATGAATCAAACAATTATATTGGCATCTACAGTGCCAATGACTTGCAGAAGGCTTCGGTATGCAGATAAGCCCTCTCTCCCAGAGTTCCCCAACCACCGGGACGTGGACTGGTACCGGTCCGTGGGTTATTTGGTACCAGGCCGCACAACAGCCAAATTAAAAAAATATTTTATTAATTATCTGAGTCTGAAACATCTTTTATTTTGAAAAAACACTTTCATGGTCGGGACCCCATGGAAGCTAATTGGCCGAGCTCTCACGGGAGGGAGGAACGGCATGCGCTCACTAACCTGTCACTCACAGCGATCACCAGCCAGTCATGGGAGTCTGTGAGCTCATTCATACGAGGGGGCGGATATCGATTTCCCTCCGAGTATCAGACCACCCCCAAATACGCATGGCGTCGCAGTTCGAAAAGAGACGGGGGGCTAGCATCACATGTCACGGAGGGGGTGTGTGCATGCTTTCGCCCCTGCCTGGTCAGTGGTGGTCGCGTGACAGGAAAGGTAATACCTGATGAGTGGGAATTCAAGTCGACTAAATTCGGGAGAAAAAAAAAAACGCTCGTCTCGGTCACCTGATGCGGTACATCAAAAAATAAGCCAACAAGCTCGCAAAAATTTGTAAAAAAAAAAACAAACATCTTTGGAGAGCATCCCGCTAATTCAGTGGGATGGTGAGTTGTACTTTTCCTAGTTGTTTTTTGAGTGGTTTCTATACCGGCCCGTGAAAGTATTTTTTACATTATACCTGTCCGTGGTGCAAAAAAGGTTGGGGACCGCAGCTCTATCCGATCAGATTGCCGCAATCATATCCGGGATTCACCGATCAGGTTTTACTATATTGCAAGGCTTATTGCAATTGAAATATGAAGCAATATTATTACATGATACTTTTTTCATCTTGCAGCCCTCGAGTTGCACATGGTTAGTGAAGTATAGGGTCACCAGAGACAGAGGTTCTTTTGGGTCAATGTGTAGTTGAAAGGAATTCACTTGGGACAAGAAGAGCATGAACACTCTGCATATCCAGAGATATACACAAATAGATAACCTAATTTCTTTAAAAAATATGCTTAAATTTCACTGATTGAGGGGGGCATTCTGATGGCAAGTTCTTTTTGGGGTCAAGGAGTGAATGGGATGATATTGGTCACAATTCTCCGAGACTAGGTGCTGGCAGCTTTGGCATTATCAGCATGTGATGGTGATGAGGGTCCACAAGCAGCTCCAGATTTGCAGAACTCCTTAACAGTGACAGTAAGATGGTTAGTTGCAACATCAGTAACAACAACATTGGCGCAGCTGGGTGTCCGCTGAGGATGCCAGTCAGGGTCACCTTGTTTCGGCACTATCTTCCCAGAACTTCCATCTGAAGGAATGGACTTTTGAAATCGGCGGCATGGTTTCCTTTTCCTGCCCCGAGTCACACAAGGGAGATTTTGTGCCCTTATGTTTTTGTCCACTGGTGATGATGACAATGAGGAAAAAGAAGACAGGAGTGGAGAGGAGGGAAGACAAGGTGTTGAAGATCCAGATTTGGTACCAGTGGATTGATTGTGAGCTTCGGCTGAGGATTCTGTGCTCAATGGTAGAGGAGAGGATGAGGCTGCAGTGGGCTGGGCTTGTTGCTGATAGGGCTGGATTTGTGGTGAAGCGGGGGCATTACTTTCAGCACCACTGGAGCTGGACGTAGAAAGAAGTGACTGGATCTGAACTCTGGAAGAATCTGCTGAAGAATGCGCTCGGGTTCTACTTCCAATAGCAGATCCTGTCCTTGTACCAGCTGAAGCTGAAGCAGGAGGGCATGGCTGGAGCCCAAATGGCTGACCATACATAGGAAAGCCAGGCATCTTCATTGGTGGTTGAAACGGTCTGTAGGGCATGTCCCCTTGCCTCTTCCCAATAATGCGATTCCGAGATGGGATTTGTACCCTTCCTTGGTGTCCTTTGGTCATCCCAGTACCATATTTATCAATAACCTTTAAGTTGAGAATGATGCGGCCACGCTTGACCTCGCGTGGCTTGACCCTACGGTTCAAAATACGCACAGTCTCAGAAAATGGAGAGACTGGCAAGCGAGAGAGGAAGGACGAACCGTCTGGATTTGCTAAGGGATCAGGTCGGGGCAAAGGTCGTCGGGACATGCGGTGACAGCGATGGATGTCTTTCTTGAGTTTGTGTGAGGCAGCCAGAGAGTGCAACCTGGGTGTCGGCGCTAGTGATGTTGAGGAGGAAGGGTTAGGAGGACCCAGGGTTGAAGAGGAAGAGCATGGAGGGGCATGATGGTTACTGGAGCCACGGGATGATGTCTCGCCTGCTTGAGCACGTGCCTGGGGAAAAAGAATATCACCTACATTTAAATACCCTGAACGTGTACTATAGGGTATGTGTGGTTATTTTCATAGGATTTCTAATTGCATTATACCAGCTTCATCTATACTTGAAACTGAACAACATTTGTTTCTTTCATACTGGTTCTTGGCTCTCTCTGGATCTTTCTAAGGGGATTCTGTTTGGAACCCTTCAGCTATGGGAGTCTACATAGGACTTTAAGTGTTTTCTCTGCAGTTTATGATTGCTCTTGACCAGCATGACTGACCTCCCTGTTCTGAAGTGACATACACACACACTCTGCATCATCTACCACTATTGGCCATCTCATAATTTTCTTATGATAACCCTTTCCATAAAAATAACTTTTAAACTGCCCCAGCCAGCATACTGAGGCCAATATCAAGGAGGTTTCCCAAAACTACCCTGGTTTTAAATCACCAGCAGCTTATTACACCCTTCCTCCTGTAATAATAGGTGTTATTCCACTGGGTTGGGAAACGCAGGCCTGGGACAGCCGCTAAAAAGTAAAGAGCAATGATGTGAAATTCGAACCTTGAGCATGAAGTTTTTTGGTTTAGGTCCTCGCTTCTTTGGGCCATACAGTTCTTGCTCTCGTTCCCTGTAGAGATGGAACCATAATTACATCACTGTGGAGCCATAATCATGAGATCAACCAGATACCGAGTGTTAAAGTGAATGAAATGCAAATGTATCTCACTGTTCAGGAAGACTTCACATTTCTTTTTATCAAAGTTCGTTACAAATATTTTTGATTCCTTGTTTGGTGGATTTCTACTTACGTAAACCCAATACAGGAGAAACATTTTCAGAATAGGTATTTTCATTTTTCAACAACACAACAGAACAAGAATACTAGAAAAGGTAAAGTATAAAGATAGTTTTTATTTTTCTATTTCTTGTATTCTTAAGGCATCCTGAACTAGTGCTTTGATTTAAAGATTTAATCATTTTAATACAGTAGTGTGTCCCAAGCTGACGATGTACATGGCAGAAAAGAGAGTGGTGTTTAATGTTTAGTTTTTATTCTTAGCAGTTTCCTCTTAACAAGTTAATCCTAAATATTGGGGGTTACCTAGATCTAGAGGCTAGATAAGATCTAGATTACCATCCTGCATAATTTATGGTGCTTTATTATTAGTCTCATGATTAGGAAGTGGGTTTCATCGATTTCCTGCCCTTTTCTTTCACTGATTAATTGTTGTTCTAAGGTCTGTTATTATTTTTTAGCTCTACATACTCACTCTTTCCTACTTTCCTATTATTTCATTTACATATTCGACATATATGTTACAGTTATAAATGTAAGGTCTGTGGGCTTTTCCACCCGAGCCCAGTGGCTCATCAGGCCGGTGCTTACCTGGTTTCTGTAGCGTGAAGCGACTAGGAGTTCAACTCCTCCTGGATGGGATGCTGGTCCATCGCAAGTTACCTTCCCAGTATTTTTACTGGAACCATTTATACTGCTGGGTGGACGGGGTGTCTTGCCGAGATTCGAACCCACAACCTCCTGATCATGAGCCCAGCACTCTAACCACTACACCACTGGCCCCAGTTATAAATGTATTTTCCAATATTTTTTTAAAGTATAACTTTTTTGGATAATTCCCATTATAATCAATAAATCAAGGTATTTTTGGAAATATATTCCCTGTATTTTGTTATAATTTATTATAATGTCACCTGTAAAGTGTTTTCAGTGAATTGGATTTTATTTATCCTGTAAATCTTTGCCATCACAATGCATTCATTCAGTCATTTTCTAAGCCACTGATTAGGGTCTCGGGTCGGCTGGCTTGGCGTGGTGAGTGACTGGACCCCAGGTCGATTTTTGATGCTGTTGCCATCAGCTCAGGATGGAGAATGTCTGCATGGAGAATTCAATCCGAAGTCTCAACGTCACGAAAAACACACAAAAAAAATGTAAACAACAAAAAACTCTGCACTGACCAGTTCTGTCCCACGTGTCAATAGTATCACTTCTGATCGCCTCGTGTGCCAGATGTTTGTACATGCATGCACTGTCTAGGTCGCGGGGATTGGAAACAGCACCCGGGCATGGTGACAGTGCCAACGAACAAGTACGCATGCGCAGGTGTACATGATGCTGTTACACTAGCTACCATGAAAGGGAGACAAAAAGACCGGCTTGGTGCACCGATATGTGACCTTACTGGTCACGAGACAAATACTATGAATAATTAAACAAAGGGGTGGAACAGGTAGTGGTGAGCATGTCCGCCTTACAGCAAGAAGGTTCTGGGTTTGAGTCTTGGGCTCGACGTGGAGGTTTCTGTGTGGAGCTTGCATGTTCTCTCATGTTTTGCGGTGCAGTTATTGGCTGTTCCAGCACTAATTGGCTGTTCCTAATTTCCCCTAGTGGTAAGTGGGAGTATGAATGGTTGTGATTGTGTTGGCCCTGCAGTGCTCTGGCGAGCTGTTACATAAATGTCTACAAACAAACATACAAACAAATAAATAAATACCATTTTGTGCTTTTCTGAATACATTAGTTTTGTTTAACTTTGATGGTTCCGCCATGAGTAATAAATAAATAAATAAATAAATAAATTTCAAGCCTTTTAAAGGTGGAAACATCCCATAGGATTACATGTAAAACACAGGCTGTAAGTTTGCAATACTTAGTTCGGCTCAGTTCTGCATTTTTAACAAACAAATTGTGAATTGAATTGAAGTAAGGAATGTTGTGGATGTGAAAGCGAGAGAATCTCAAGCGCCCACTAATCCGATCTAAAAGCTAGCGAACTAGCCACAAAAGTCTCCCGAGAGACCAACTGGAAAATAATGAAGGAAACAAAAGGAAACCTGAATGACTTCGGTGGCAACCGAAGCGAAACTAACTTGCTGAGTATTTCCCTAAAAATAAGGAAATAAGAAACGCTACACGCCTCGCAGCAAACGTGCAGCAATTGCCGAGCCCCGGCACTTAAACCCGGACGAATTCTTTAACGTTCGCTGAGAAAAGAAAGCATATGACAGAATTCTGTCAAAAGAACTAATGTGAAGAATCGCGTTCCCTAAACTGAAGTTTACCCACTAACTGTTACTGGCTGAGAGTATAGATGACTCTGAAGTGATGAGCCGCCCTGCAAGCCAGCCTTAAATAACCCATAAACAGGTGTAGCTGATCAGCATTTACCTAGCCCAGGTAATTAGACATCTGTGCAGACCACTAGGCTTCCCGAAGGAATGTTGATTAGCTGAGTAGCAAAACAAACGTCATTACCATAGTGACGAGTCAGAAGGTAAACCCCAAGAATACAGAGAAGCAGATGCATAATTATAAACACAACCCTGCACAAAAAATGCCAGAGTGGATAAAAAATAAATCCCAATAAATCCACTCCGAACCATGACAAGGAAACACAGAGCAAAAGCAAGATGAACCTGAAATTGTCACGACGCTGCGCAATTCCGCCACTTGGGGGGCGATGTTACTTCTCTGGCGCTCCTGATGTGGCGCATGCTCAGTTACGTACCCTCAGCTCACAGCTGAAGCGCGTTTTAGCTGTAATCAGTCCGGCATATAATCATGCTTTCGTCCCGTGTTCCTTGCTGGGTCATAGCCTGATTTTAGCCCGTGTATGCTCAAGTCAAATCTGTGTTCTGTTCATGCCACGTATTGTTTTTCTGAGTTTTTCTAGTTGTATCAAGCCAAGGATTATTGTTTGTTCTTTTTTTATAAACCTTGTCTCATCAGTCTGTTCTGCCTGTGCACCCTCAACCGAATAAAGAATTTTTGTTTACATCTAACATCCTTGCTGAGCCCTGGGGTTAAAAAGTGGTTGAATGGATCAGGAAGGTGATTACAAGTACATCAGCTGATCTTGGACCAGTTCCCTGCAACGTTCCTGTAACATTCTCTGAGGGTTATTTAAGCATTAGATAACACTGGTACGAAACATTCCTTTAATGTTCTTAGAACGGTACCATTTTTCTAACAAAGCCCTCTCAAGCTCACTTTTTTTTAATTAAATTTATTACTATATTTTGGCAGCATGTATGGATAACTAACCGGTTTCCCAGAGTTAAATGTTAAACCGTTGTCTCGCAGTGAATACATGTAGGCAACGTACATATTTTATCATCAATTTTTCCCATATAAAAATCAAATCCTCAAAGTATAATGCAGGGAAAAGCACTTTAAAAGGGCAATAGACTCAAAATTTCAGAAACTTTTTCAAGCTGCAAAAACTCAGGTCTGTAATTCAGTTGTTATTGTCTGTACACTGTCTGGTCTGTCAATACAATAAAAGATGAACTGCATAAAATGATCACTGTCTCACTCACAATTATATGGCTAGGAGAATGATTTTTATACAAAAAGCTGCTATTATGGGGAACCATGGCCTAACGCTTACAGAAGCGGCTTTGAGTCCCGAACCAGCAGGAAAAATGTCTGGCGGTGGGGTAGTGAGCTCCACCTTCCTTTCCTCCTCATTCATGGCTGAAGTGCCCCGGAGCAAGGCACCGAACCCCCAACGGCTCTCCGGGTGTCCCAATGTGTGTGTGGCAGCCCACTGCTCGGAGTGTGTGTGTGTGTGTGTGTGTGTGCTCACTTTGGAGAGGTTAAATGCAGAGGAAAGAATTTCTGTTGTGGGATTAATGCAGTGTATAAAAAAAATTCAAAAGGTTTAGTTCTCAGGTTATCTATGAACATTCAGGCCTTTTCCTATAAAAAAAAAAAAAGAAAAAAAAAAGAAAAAAATTTGGGGTACAAAAAAAAAAGCACTCCAACTCTTACATGTACCCCTGGGAATGCTCGTTTCATCCATCAATTAAATAAAATAGATAACGTGTTTTTCTGCATAATGTAAGAAAATATACTGTACAGTTTTGGTTAATGGGAACAACTATTATTTCAATCTGCACTATTTGGACGAGAGAGAGAGAGAGAGAGAGAGAGAGAGAGAGAGAGAGAGAGAGAGAGAGAGAGAGACGCTGCAACTAAAATACTGTGCTTTCTGCCGCGATTCGTTCATTCCGTGTCAGATCGGATCATAATTGCCTGTTAGAGGTTTTTATTAATTAAACCTGGGGATTTATTATTTATTTTGTTCGTGCATAACAGACTACATCAGCTTTCCACCTCGAGCTGATAAGGAAGATCCCATTTTATATCAGAGGAGAGATTATGCTGGAAATTCAAGTTGAACTAGTTATTTAAGGAAAAGTAAATAAAAAATACAGCAATAGATTACTGCATAGTCAATATCTATTTCCCATGTGTCCCTGTAATACATCTCAAAGAATCAGATCCGAGCACAAACGGAACAGATCTGAGATGTACGTCCCTCTGTTTGTAGTAAAAAGCAGTTTGAGCAGCGAGTACCACTGAATCCAATTTATAGGGGTAATAAAATCTCAAAAAAATAAATACCGCCCTACCAACCCTAACACACAACTTTTTTTTTTTTTTGGCCTCATCATGCTTCCACTTGAGGAAAGATGAGGTACGTCTTCCTTTCAGCTCTGAATCGCTGTCGTTCACCATCATTGTTGTGCTTACACAATAGTTGTATGTCTAGTTCTGAATGTAAAACGTTCTGTGATTGGCCGTATCTAAACAACCAAGCAGCTGACCAATGGGAATGGCCGATATTTTTGCGATCATTTCCTGGTTCTTCGGCAATGTTCTGATCAATCTTCGGTGATGTCCAGAGTTGATTTGCGATGTGTGCGAAATTGAAAATGCGCATCTTGTTCAGGTTTTAGGTGCACTATGGAGTGCGCACGCTTTAGTGTGCATGAAACGGCAAGGCCTGAACACTCCCTGATAACAATCCAAGAACATTGAGAAAGCGTTCCAAAATAACGCTTTGAGAACTTCTTATTAACCAAAAACTAGCATTCAGAGAATGTTCTAAGAACACAAAACTATACGCCCGATTCTTGCTTTTCATTTTACTAAGTCATGAACCTACTTCTGCTCGAACGCTGCGATGAGCCGATCGTCTAGGATGTTCTCTTCGGGTTCCCATGTGCTGTGTCTGCAAATGAAATCCAAATCATGACAACAACTTGTAACGTAAAATAATACAGTTGGAACGGTTTTAATACAGTGATTTCCTTTAAAAGTGTCTCAAGTCAAATTCATCTCCATTTCTCACTTACTTCAGCGCCCATCCTTTCCATTTCACAAGATACTCGATGTTACCCTGGAAAAACAAGAAAAGCACAAGTTACACCAGTCCTTAATCCTACAACCAGTACCTTAATCATATCAGGGTCATGGAGAGGCTGGAGCCTATCTGAGCCAACACTGGGCAAAGGCAGGGTGCACCCTCAACAGCTCGCTAGTCCATCACAGGGCTGCACACACACACACACACACACACAACCGTTCACACTCACAAATCAGGGCTATTTGAAACGCACAATTAGCTTCATCTGGATGTCTTTGGACTGTGGGAGAAAACTGGAGTACCCAGAGGAAACCTATTCAAACATAAGGAGAGGTCAGTGGGGAGCCCAGGACTTGAACCAAGGACCTTCTTTCTGTGACTTGTGAATCACTACGTCACCGTGCCGCCAAAGGGACAGACAGCACTGTGGAATATATGTTGAAAGGACGGCGCTGTGGCTTAGAACTGCATTCAGAACATCAGAACTAGGGCTGCAACAACGAATCGATAAAATCGACAGAAATCGATTAATAAAAGAGTTGCCGATGAATTTGGTTGTCGATTAGTTGGTTCTGCAAATTAATGAATGCATGGTGTCATGCTGCTGCGCGATTTCGCCACTTGGGGGCACCGTCACGCTGCCATGTCGTGGCATCCGCCTCCCTCCAGATGAATCGAGTTTGGCTAGTCAGTCTGATCGGGTTTTGGACGCTATATAAGCTGCCCTGTTTTTATCGGTTTTGCTGATTCATT
>JAQNCB010000014.1:1942910-1953887 GCA_030068295.1 Euristhmus nudiceps
GCGACCGAAATCAGCAAATTGGTGACGATATGATATGCAGATCAATAATCCTTCCTCAGCTGGTCACTCACGACATCAGTTATCATCCAACGCTTTACTTCGTGGTTTTTGCCAGTGAGCAGCGGCGACAAACACGCCAGCGTCCACTCAACCGGAACCGGAACCGGAACCGGAAAAAAGTCATCCACACACTTATTCATTCACTCATTAACTCAGTCATCTACACCCTCATTTACTAACTCATTCACTCACTCATCCACACACTCACCCACACACTAATTTACTCACTCATTCACTCACTAATCCACACACTCATACATACATTTCTTCAGCCACTCATAGACACACTCACGCACATACTCGTGCACACACTCATTCACTCCTTCATCCACACACTGACCCAAGCACTCATTCATGCACTCATACACAGACTGATTCACACACTCATTCACGCACTGATCCACACTCATAACCACTCAGTTATCCACGCACTGTTTCACTCATTCATACACGCACTCATCCACACACTCAATACACTCATACACTCTCTCATTTAGTCAGCCATTCACTCAATCTCCCATAGAGTCATCCACACACTCATTCGGTCACTCATCGACACACTTATTTACTCACGCATTCACAGTCATCCACACACTCATTCACTCCTTCATCCACACCCTCACCCACACATTCAATCTCTGTCATTCACACACTCTTCCACACACTCATTTACTCATTCATTCACACACTCATCCACATACTCATGCACACAACCATCCATACACTCATTAACACACTCATTCACAAACTCATCCACACACTCATTAACACACTTATTCAGTCACTCATAGACACACTCATACACATGCTCATTAACTCACTCATTCACCCCTCATCCACACGCTCACCCACACATTTAGCAACAGACTCATTCACTCACTCATACACACACTCTTTCAAGCAATCATCCACACACTCATTCATTCATATACTCATCCACACATTCATTCCCATGCTCATTCACTCACTCATCCACACACTAATCCACGCACTCATTCAAACAATCATCCACACACTTATTCATTCACTCATTAACTCAGCCATCCACACACTCATTTACTAATTCATTCACTCACTCATCCATGCCCTCATACACACGCTCACCCACACATTCAGCAATAGACTCATTCATTCACTCATACACACACTCTTTCAAGCAATCATCCACATACGTATTCACTCATTCATTCACACACTCATCCACACACTTATTCACTCATTCATTCACATACTCACCCACAAACTCCTTCACTCACTCATCCACATACTCACAAACACTCTCATTCACTCATTCATCCACAGACTCATTTACTCACTGATCCACACAATTATTCAGTCACTCAGTCAATCACTCATTTATCCACACACTCATCCACTCACACATTTACTCACTCGTCACTAACTCACCCACACACTCATCCATACTCTCATCCAGACAGTTATTCAGACTCACTCATTCAGTCATCCACATACTCATTCACTCCTCCATCCACACACTCACCCACATACTCATTCACTCACTCATTCACACACAAATTCACTCATTCAATCCCACACTCATCCACACACTCATCCACACAGTCATTCACACACCCATTCACTCATTCATCCACACAACCATTCACAGTTGTTCACACACTCATCCACTCACTCATCTACAGACTCATCAACTCACTCATTCACTTATTTAGACACTCGTCCACTCACTTATTCAGCCATTCCCACATTCATCCACACACTCATCCACTCACCAATATACACCCTCACCCACACCCTCTTTCACCCACCAATCCACATATTCACACAATAATACACTCGTTCATTCACACACTCAACCACACACTCATTCATTCCCACACTCATGCACACACTCACCCACAAGCTCACAAACACTCTCATTTACTCACTCACTCATCCACACACTCATTTACTCACTCATCCACACAATTGTTCACTAACTCAGTCACTCACTCATTTACTCACTCATTCACTCACTCACCCACACAATCATTGACTCTGTCATGTACTCACACATTCCCTCACTCATTAACTCACTCATTTACTCATACATTCACTCACTCATTCACAGTCATTCACACAATCATCCCCTCACTCATTCACTCACTCATACACACACTCATCCACACAATCCACTCATTCACAAATACACTCTTTCACTCCCTCATTCACACACTCATCCACACACTCATTGATTCCCAGACACATTCACTCACTCAACCACACATTCATCCACACACTCATTCATTCACACACTCATTCACTCACTCATCCACACACTCATCCACACACATATTCACACACTCATTCATTTACTCAGTCATCCACACACTCATTCACTCACTAACTAACACACTCAATAGCACACTCATTCACTCATTGACACACTCACTCACAAATTCAGTAATTCATTCTCACACTCAATCATTCATTCACACACTCATTCAATGAATAATTCACTCCACACACACACACACACACACACACACACACACACTCATTCACTCATTCATTCGAATACCTATTCATTCACACTCTCATTCACTCACTAATTCACACCCTTATTCACACACTCATTCACTCACTCATTCGCTCACTTATCCACACACACATTCACACATTCATTCACTCACTCATAGGCATGCACATTCACACATGCATTCACTCATCCATTCACAAACATATTCACACACATTATCTCATTCATTCACACACTCATTCACACAGACATTCACTCATATACACACTCATTCATTCACTTATTCACACACTCATCCACACTCTGAGCCACACACTCATTGATACACTCATTCACACACTCATTCCCGCACTCATTCACTTATTCATTCACACACTCATCCACAGACTCATCCATGCACACACTCACTTACTCATTCACTCACTCATCCACTTACTTATTCAACACTCATTCAATCCTTCATCCATGCACTCACCCACACATTCATTCACTCACTCACCCACACACTCCTTCACTCACGCACCCACACACTCATTCACATACTCATTCACACACTCACCCACACACTCATTCACACACTCACCCACACACTCACCCACACACTCATTCACATCTCTTCCACCAATCTCTGTTTAAGAGCTGTATGGGGTATCAACCACCCCTATTCACCAGCCAAGAAAAGGAGATTGCGGTTCCATCAGATCGTGCCTTCATCCAATGTTGCCACCGCACCTGGAGAACTACTCGTCAGGCTTTGCTCAGAGCTAAGAACAAGATGAAGGAGATGGCAGACCACAGACGCAGACCGGCTCCCGTTTACCATGTAGGGCAAAGGGTATGGCTGTCCTCCAGGGACATTCCCTTTCTGGGAGGTAAGTGCAAGGTATTTCCTAAGTTCATCGGTCCTTATACTATTGAACGTGTTATTAGTCCCACAGCGGTCCGGCTCCGATTACCTCTTACCATGCGTCGAGTGCACCCCACCTTCCATGTCTCCCGGATCAAACCAGCTGTGTCACACACCCTGTCTTCTGGCCCTGAACCCCCACCGTCTCCTCGAGTCATGGAAGGAGGCGAGACTTACACAGTTCGTGCCATCCTGGACTGTCTTCGGCAGGGTAGGGGCCTACAATATCTCATCAACTGGGAAGGATATGGCCCAGCGGAGAGGAGCTGGATTCCCTCTCGCTTCATCATAGACAAATCCCTCATAACAGACTATCATAATAATCATCCCAGACTACGCTAGTAGAAATGGCAGGAGGCGTTCCCTTTGGGTGGGGGGGGGTACTATTATGATTCTGGGTTTTGGGTCCTGTTCTTGTGCTTATTTTGTGTTCAAGATTATTGTCTTTTATTTATTCCTTTGCTTATTATCCTGCTTGGCTTTTTTGGGGTTCATTCATTATCCATATCTCATGGCATTTGTTTTTTCCACCTGCCTTGTCATCTAGTCAGTTCTGTTGCACCCTCCTTAATTAGCACTAATTAGCACTTATTAGCACTCATTGTTCCCAGCCTTTTCTCCCCACTTAACTGGTTATCTTCCTTAGCATATATAGCAGTCACTTTCACCCCTTCTCTTGTCAGATTGTTGACCTAGTGTGCTCTGCTTACCCTGATCCACGGTTTACTTTTCTTGTACTGTTGCTTTTTGCCAGTTGCTTATTCTTAGCCCTTTTTTTCCTGGCTCATTTCCCAGTGTTATTGATACCTTAAGACCCTTTTGCTTTTCTTTTGTTTTTGGACTCCCCGTGTATGATCTTTGCCTGTGTTTTGACCTTACCTTGTGGATTATATTTTGGACTCTGTCTGTAATAAGACCAATTGCTTCTGTTTTTGGACTCCCCGTGTATGACCTCTGCCTGTTTTTTGACCTTGCCTTGTGGATTGTATTTTTGGACTTTGTCTGTAATAAAATCCATTGCATGGATTCATGTCTCTCGTGAGTGGTTCCTGAACAATACCTGACACACTTCACCCATTCATTCACAAACTCATCTGCACACTCAATCTCTCATTTGTTCACAAACTATCAACCATACACTCACTCACTCAGTCACTCATCCACACACTCATTCACACAATCATTCACTCATTCATTCACAAACTCATCCACACACTCATTCTCTCATTCATTAATCACTCACCCACACACTCAGTCATCCACACATTCTTTCACTCACTCATTTAACTCACTCATCCACACATTCACCCACACACTCACTCAGTCACTCATTCATTCACAAATTCATCCACACACTCATTCTCTCATTAATTCACAAACTCATCCACACACTCATTCTCTCATTCATTAGTCACTCATCCACACATTCACCCACACACTCACTAATTTACTTACTCATCCACACATTCATCCACACATTCACCCACATACTGACTCACTCATCCACACACTCATCCATACACTCATTCACACACTCATTCATCCACATGCTCATTCTCTCATTCATTGACACTCATTCACACACTCATCCACACACCCATTCACTCATTCATTCAGTCACTCATCCATACACTCTTTCACTCCCTCATTCACACTCATCCACACACTCACCCACATACTCATTCACTTAGTCATTTACACTCTCACCCACACACTCATCCGTACCCTCATTCACTCACTCATCCACACACTCTCCCACACATTCATTCACTTACTCATTTACACTCTCACCCACACACTCATCCATTACCTCATTCACTTACTTACCCACACCCTCATCCACATCCTCATTCACACACTCCTTCACTCATTCTTTTGAACACTCATCCACACAGTCATTTACACACTCATTATCTCATTCATTCACACACTCATGCACACACTCACCCTCACACTCATTCACTCACTCATCCGTGCACTTACCTACACACTCATTCACTCACTCATCCATGCACTTACCTACACACTCATTCACTCACTCATCCATGCACTTACCTACACACTCATTCACTCACTCATATGCACACTCCTCCACAGATTCTTTCACTCACTCACCCACACTCATTCACATACTTATTCACTCACCCAGTCTCTCATTCATTAAGATGCTCATTTACTCACTCAATGACACACTCATTCACTCACTCATCCACACATTCATCCACACACTCACTGACACACTCATTCACACACTCATTCACTCACTCATTAACATGCTCATTCATTCACTTATCCACACACTCAAGAATGCACTCTTTCACTCGCTCATTCACACTCATCCACACACTCACCCACACATTCATTCACTTACTCATTTACACTCTCACCCACACACTCATCAGTTCCCTCATTCATTTACTCATCCACACATTCATCCACATCCTCATTCACACACTCCTTCACTCATTCATTTGCACACTCATCCACAGACATTTACACACTCATTATCTCATTCATTCACGCACTCATGCACACACTCACCCTCACACTCATTCACGCACTCATCCATGCACTTACCCACACACTCATTCACTCACTCATCCTTGCACTTACCCACACTCATTCACTCAGTCATGCACACAGTCCCCCACACACTCTTTCACTCACTCATCCACACTCATTCACATACTCATTCACTCACCCAGTCTCTCACTCATTAACATACTCATTCACTCACTCAACCACACACTTATTCACACACTTATCCACACATTCATCCACACACTCACCGACACACTCATTCATACACTCATTCACTCACTCATCCACACACTCATTCATTCTCTCATCCACACACTCAAGAATACACTCTTTCACTCGCTCATTCACACACTAATTCACTCAATCATTCATTCAATCATTCACTCACTCACTCACTCATGCACTCACCCATTCATTCAACACTCATTCACTCACTAATTCCCACACTCATTCATTCATTTACACATTCATGCACATACTCATCCAGTCATTCACATACTCATCCACAGTTATTCAGTCACTCATGCACACACTCATCCACACATTCACCCACTCACTCATTCACACATTAATTCATTAACTCATTCACACACTCTCTAATTCACACTTATTCACACACACATTCACTCATTCACTCACTCATTCACTCGCTAATTCACACTCTTATTCCCACACTTATTCATTCCTTCACACTCTCATTCACTCACTCATTCACTCACTAATTCACACCCTTATTCCCACACTCATTCACTCACTAGTTCACTCACAGTTAACCACATACTTATTCACACACTCATCCACACACCCACTCATTCATTCACACACTCATTCACCAATCAGTCACTCATTCACACTCATTCACTGACTCATCCATACACTAATTCACAGTCATTCACACATTCACCCACACACTCATCCACTCACTCATCCATACACTCATCCACATATTCTTTCAGTCGCTCATTCACATAATAATTCACTCCCTCATTCAAACACTCATTCACTCATTCATTCAGCACTCATTAACACCCTTATTCACTCACTCATCCACACATTCACCCACACATTCATTCACTTACTCATCCACACACTCACCTACATGCTCATTCACACACTCATCCACATGCTCATTCACACACTCATTCATACACTCATTCTCGTACACATCCACACACTCATTCGCACACTCATCCACACACCTTTTCACTCCCTCATTCATACTCTTCCCCCTCATTCATTCAGCACTCATTCACTTACTCATCCACTCATTCGTTCAACACTCATACACTCACTCATCCTTGCACTCACCTACACACTCATTCACTTAGTTACCCACACACTAACCCACACAATCCTTCACTTACCTACACACTCATTCACATACTCATCCACATACTCATTGACTCACTCATTCACATACTCATCAACACAGTCATCCATACACTCACCACACACTCATCTACACACTCACCACACACTCATCTGCACACTTTCACTCATTCATTCAACACTTATTCACACACTCATTCATCCATTTACACACTTATTCAAACACACATCCACACACACATTCACACATTCACACACTCACTCACACACTCATCGACACATTCACCGCACACTCATCTGCACACTTTCACTCACTCACTCATTCACTCAGTCACTCATTCAAACTCATTCCCTCACTCATTCACACTCTCATCCACTCGTTCATTCAACACTCATTCACACACTCATTCACACTCTCATCCACTCATTCATCCATTTACACACTTATTCAAACACACATCCACACACTCATTTACTCACTCATTCACATGACGTTGTTCTTCGTATGTTAAAGCCAATGGCAATGAAATGTGAAATGCGTAATACGGTAATACTGGGGCGGGACAGCATGTCTCCCTCACAGCAAGTAAGTCCTAGGTTCAACTCCCAGGCTCAGCAAATGCCATTTCTGTGTGGAGTTTGCATGCTCTCCCTGTGCATGTGTGGGTTGCACCGAAGGCTGATTGTCTGTTCCTAGTTGGATATGAGTGTAAATGGTTGTTTGTTTGTTTGTGTGTGTGTGTGTGTGTGTGTGTGTGTGTGTGTGTGTGTGTGTGTGTGTTGGCTTTGCGATGATCTGATGAGCTGTTCACAAGTCCCATGCCCTCGCCCTGAGTCAGCGGAAATAGGCTCCAGCCTCATTGCAATCCAAGTTGGATTAGGCGGTTCTGCAAATGGATGGAAATTAACTAGAGATCTAGCTGAACACATCAGTAAAAGAAATGTTATTTTGTAATTATCTCTCCACTGCTTTGATTCATTGCCATAATTAGAGGTGAGCTGAAATTATCATCATCTATCATAATTGTTGAGCACTCCGATCAGAGCGCTTACAGACGTAAATGTGTACTGGGCTTTTGGAAGGAAACACACACACACACACACACACACACACACACGCACACACACACATACACATACACACTCATACTTATTTCCACATTCCCCCAGGAACTATGAAAAAAATCTATGGCTGTGTCAGATGCGACCAGACAAACAAACAGCAAATTTCCTTGTTCTGATGAGAAAATCTAAAATGGGAAAAACCACAGAGACATTTGGCACATTGAAATAAAATTAATAAATAAATAAAGGAATTTGGGGGGGGGGGGGGGGGGTTGTCCTCAAGTTTAGTCTACATGGAAGAAATCAGACATAATTGGTGTGAGGGGTGTTTTACTAATCCGGTTTATCTCAGATGCTTTTCTCAGTTTCTCACTGGGAGAAAACTGAGGGAATGTACTGAGGTGGAATGGCTGCTGAGAAAATAAAATAGTCTATGACAAATCATCTTTACTCGTAAAATAAAGATTAACAAGAGAAAATGCACAATTGAGCAAAAGAAATACGTAGCTCACTGCACAAATTCAGACCTGCGTCTGATTTTTTTTTTTTTTTTTTAACTGCTGAGTCTTAAATAGGTGCAGCACAGCAGTTTAACAAACGCTCTTGATTTTACAGAGGCTTTGAAGGGTTAATGGGGCCGGTGGCGTAGCGGTTAGAGTGCTGGGCTCATGATCAGGAGGTTTGAATCTCGGTGAGACCCCCCACCGTGCTTGAACCCCTGGGCAAGGTCTTCCCAATAGTTCGCACGTCTGCCTCACAGCAAGAAGGACTTGGTTTCGAGTCCCAGGCTCGGGCTTTTCTGTATGGATTGTTTATCACCATCACTTCCCTTCCTGCCATTGAGAGCAGTTATGGGTTAGGTGCCTTGCTCAAGGGCGCTTCAGCCAAGGGAAGGTGCAGCTCACTCCCCCACAAACACATATATTTCCTATTGGCTCTGGAATTGAAACAACGACCTTTCGGTCCCAAAGCCGCTTGTCTAACCATTAGGCTACGGGTATTTTCACGCCATCGGCTCAATTCATCAAACCACTGTTTCATTGTACTTTTGTCTCTTTGGGTCCTGTTTGTGATTAGATAAAGCAAGGCACTGAACCATATGACTTATGTCTCCTACTATACATTTCTTTTTCGAAATAAAAAACTCTCATTGTTCAAAATATATGTTGGAGATCAAAGTAATGAAGCATTTGGGGGTGAAAAGTGTTGAACTGTATTAGTGAGGTGAGCCAAATGACTCTCAAATGAATTCGAAATTCCCATTGCTACTTTAAACACACAAATAAGCTGTTTTTCCATCCATTAAATTCTCAGAAAAAAGATATCTATGGCTCGGAGACAAGGGAGCAAAATTAGCTGTGTTCTTTCTTCTCTATCCATTCATGGCTCTCTCTGAGGTCATGAATGTATTAGTTCCTTCTTTTTTTTTTTGTTACCATACATTGTTTTACAATACAGCTGTTTGGCTCGTTTCACATGCTTTCGAGGAAGTGCATGTTTGCCTTTACCTCTCTTGCGGGTAGCTGTATGATGGGAGAGAGCTGGTTTGTGGGTGTGAATCTGGAGGAGAATTAATAGGGGGGAAATTAAAGTGTGGATTATTCATTGTATACAAAAAGTACACCACATACCTGTGGATACACCACATACTTGTGGTGATGGCTTTCTGTACATACTGTCTGATCATCTTTGTATAGTGGGATGAATACAGTTCTAGTAAGACGAGATCCTTCTTTTGCATTGCTGTGAAGAAAGGTTCAGTCACTCTTTTGTATGAGTTGTTGTTTTTACTATAATTTTTATTATTACTGTAATTCAGACGTGAGCATGCTCTTATGCTTCTGCTGTTCATCTTGATGAAATCCTAATTATACTGGAAATCAGAAAGGAACAAAGACCTTTTCATGGCTATGTACTCGAGATGAATGTTTGATTTCACAATGAACATTAACACCAAACATTTTGCCCTCATGGTGGTGAGGTATTCGCCAAAATAAACACTGAATGCTGACAGATCAGTGCAGCAGATGGATATTATCATTGTTGTATGTTTTATCATCCAGAATATCACTCTAAGCACCCCTATAAGGGTCCCAGGGAAACTGGAGCCTATCTCAGTCGACATTGGGTGAAGGCAGAATGCACCCTGAATAGCTCACCAGATCATCACAGCACAACAACCATTTGGAACTTGAAAGAAACCAGAGTGCCCAGAGGAAACACACACATACATGGGGAGAACAAACTCCACACAGAAAGGACTAAGACTATCGTTCAACAACCTTCTTGCTGTGAGGAAGACGTAGTAACCTCTGCGCCACTGTGCTGCCCACATATGAACAGTAGGCAGGAAAACTGTTAACCAAGGTGGAAATGCATCAAACGGTCCACTTTGATTTGTCAATTATAAAGACGTGTGTGAAAGTTGTTCAGGATGGATTTTTTATTATTTTATGCTTCATTTAATTACTTTTGTTATGTTAATTTAAGGGCAGCGGTGGACTGGTGGTGCGGTGCTGGATTGCTGATCCCAGGGTTGGGGGTTCAAGCCCCACTGTCAACAGTTGTCACTGCTGTC